>JAQQPU010010657.1:18194-29668 GCA_029168905.1 Artemia sp. Kazakhstan ARC1039 | reverse complement strand
TCTGATAGCCTCCATCGGTAAATATCTCTAATTGGGATTGGTCTCCCGCTTGGCTGGTCAATATTTATAGCATTTTTTGCTATTTCATCAACCTGATGATTACCAATTATGCCAGAGTGGCTAGGAATGTACTGAAAGTAAGTTTTTATGCCATTTGAAGCAAGATTATCAATAATACTGAGACAATGATAAGTGTCAATGTCCAACTTATATTGAGGAGCTGAGGCCAGCAACTCAAGGCTTGATAAAGAGTCAGAATAGATGATAATATTATTCGAATTTTCAATCAAAGATTGATTTTGCTTAAGGTGTTCTAATGCCATGATTATGGCATTTAACTCAGCAGACATTATAGATAAATTATTAAATAATCTCTCGCCCATTGCAATTTTCAGGTGAGGAAGGAAAACACCACTTGCAACCTTCTCTTTCATTTTTGACCCATCAACAAATATTTGGAAGTGATTTTTATAGGTAATTGTATTAGGTTCTGCAAATTTTTTCTGAACAAAAGCAATGGGGGTTAAATCTTTATTCCATTTTGAAAATTCAGTATTTATTATGGGAAATGACCAATTCCATGGAGGGGATTGGGGGAAAGTAGGTGCAATAGACTTTGCTGGTACAGGGAACTTCTTTTGAATATTGGCATACTCATCTGCAATACCTCTATACATGGCTGGATTTCTTAACCAATTATGTAATGTGTGTGAGCTATTTGATTCAATGTTTGTAAGATGTTTTATCAAGAGAAAGCTACGTCTCTCCCTTATTGTTGTTAATCCACTCTCCATAAGCAGAAACTTGGTGCTTGTGGGTTTCCTAAGACCAAATATGAGACGTATTATATCATTTTGTGTTGTTTCAATTTTTTGCATCTGGGTCTTTGCACAAGCACCATAGACAATGAGCCCATAGTCAACATGGGGTCTTATATGTGATTTATAAAACTGGAGTAAGGTTTTCTCCTTACAACCCCAGGGTGTGGAAAGAAGTCTTTTTAGTATATTTGCTTTTCTATAGCATTTTTTTATTGTGTTTGAAATGTGGAGGTGGAAATTAAGTTTTTGGTCAAGCATGAGACCTAGGTAATTAATATTATTATCTTCTGGAATAGTTGTTTTATTTAGAGTTAGTTTTGCATTAACATGGTTTCGCTTCCGGTGAAATTGGATTATTTTTGACTTGGTGGGTGCAATGGGTAAATCTGAATGTTGAGAGAATTTTTCAAACTGGAAAAGTGACTTTTGCAGATTTGACTGTGCTATCTGAAAGGTGTTGCCAGATGACCATAGCACCAGATCATCAGCATATTGTAGATTCGTGTGGGGTAGGTTCATGTCCCAGAGATATAGGGCAAATAGGAGGCAACTGAGGACTGCTCCCTGAGGTAGGCCTTTGGATATTGTCTTTTGGGGTGAAGAGGCTGAACCAACACAAACAATGAAACTTCGCACTTCTATGAAGGATTTAATAAAGGATACTAGCTTAGGAGGTACTCCAAGGTTTGCAAGTTTATTTAAAAGGATTTGGTGGTTCACATTGTCATATGCTCCTTCAAAATCTAGGAAAGCTGCCACTAGGATATTATTTTTTGAGAAAAATTCATTTATTGCATTTGTTAGCAAAATGAAAGCATCTGTTGAGGAGTGGTATTTCCTGCATCCAGTTTGAGTGTGTGGGATCATGTTATTTTTCTCAACAAACCAGAGGAGTCTGTGATAAATCATTTTCTCCATTATTTTCCCCATCACAGGTGTAATCATTATGGGCCTATAAGACTCAGGGTTATCTTTTGGTTTATTTTCCTTTAGGATTGGTAGGAGGGACGAACATTTCCATATATTGGGGAACCTAGAAGATGCCCAAGCGTGATTATAACAATTTAGCAGTTCTTGTTTGTATGAAGGTGTGAGATTCTTTATCCATGTAGGGTGTATATTGTCATAGCTGCTGCTAGTTTTGGACCTAATATGATGTATTGTATTATTCAATTCCTGGATTGAAAATGGATTAGTTATGTACTCGGATCCTGGGCGTGGTTGGTAACTAGATTTCATAGGAATTGTGGACAGTTTGCTTTGATTATTTGATGTTAGCTTATTAACAAAAAGTGTTGCAAATAGGTTAGCCTTTTCAATATCATTGTCATAATGGGTATTATTATGTATAAGCTCATACAGGAGTGGGTTGGGAAAAGTCTTTTTCCCACATATGTGGCTTATGACTTTATGTATAATTTGCTCATGCGTTTCTCTGGAGAGATTATTTGCAAAATTATTCCAGTATTTATATTTAGCATCTATTATAGTCCTTTTTAGATTAGATTCTGCTTGTAAAGGGGAAAAACCTTCCCCTTTTTCATACGATATTATCTTTTCTTCACAAAACAGATGTTCAGGGATTTCTTCCGACGGGGAAGCAAACCAAATTTCGGATTTATCATTGACGGGTTCGATCATTTGTGAGATCTGAACTCTTTGCATTGTTTTTGAGGGAATCTTTGTCTTACGCACTCTAAATCCATAATATTTTTCTTCCGAATTATTTTCTATTAAGTTAAGATTGACATTTGCTTGCGTCGAATCGTCTGCTAGTGGAGTTGGTTGTAATGAGACCTTGTTGAGGCTTATTACCGCGTTCCACAACTCTGTTATTTTCTTAATTTCGATCTGCCTATACCCCTTCGTTTCCCCTATCTTTGCCTTTATTGACTCAATCCATTTTCCCTGGAATTTCTCCTACAGGACGAGAAATGGGGTACAAAAGATTTTATTCTATTCATTGTTGCTTCCCCTTTCTCCACGCTTCGGAAAATAGGATCGGATGGATATATGAGTCATTGCCTATTGGATTTATTACATTTTTAAAATTGGCACCGATTATAGCCTCGTACGGAAAATTCTTGCATATTATGAAGTTGTTAGGGAAGATCCTATCATCTTTTTTCACATCTAGGCGCATTGAGCCTTTTGCTTCCAACCTATGCCCTGTGACACTAGTTAAACTGGGAATATTGAAATTTTTCCGCACTTTATATATGCTGGTAATTTATTGAATACATTCGAGCTTATTATATTAACTGTGGCACCGGAGTCTACTAGTGCTTTGAAGTAAATATTTGCAACGCCAAAATCATTAAATATAGGCAATATATCATTTTTATCACTTAAAGAAGGTACAACTACTGGATGGGACCTACAAAAAATACTTGGCTCCAGGGTCCTGGTTGGTTTTTTTGGGGGCCTGATTCGTTTCCCTGTGTATTGATTCGATAAGTTAGTGTTTAACATTGGGGTTCGATGGGAACTTCTCTAGCAAGCTAATTGACATTTGGTTGTCTTGATTGCCAATTATAATTGCGTGGTTTGGAATTTCTTTTGCTGACGGCTCGCGGCATTTGTTCATTTTGTATCGACGAAAAATTTCCCGACGGGTAAAAATATCCTCTGTTATTACTCGTATTCCTATTGAATCTAGTTGGATACACTGTCCTTGAATTAAACTGGTATGTGTTTTGCCGAGTATTTGGTTTTGGAAAGCGATAATTATTTTTTTTGCTGGGGGGAGGGATTGCATACTCCAATCCCTGCTGGTAAGGGTTGCGGAATAATGGTAGGTATAGGGGGTTACTCCTATAACTTCCTGACCCATTGGCAATGGAGTTTGTTCTCCCCAACAAACGCTTATTATAGCTGGGGGTTGTTGGTACATAGCTGTTTCTAGTACAGAATTCCCTGGCAATATGCCCTTGTCTATTAAATACATAGCATATAATTGGGGGGTTATTTATATATTTTGTCGTACTTGTGGGTACGAAACGTACGGTTCTTTGGCTGGTAGGCTTTGAACGTGGTTTTGGGGAATAATTTCTTGAGAAAAATGCGGGTGAAACTTCTCATGATCACCCTGTAGTAGATTCTCCTACGTTATTTATTCTTGACTTATTGTGATTTGCCACAATCGTGTCAATTTCTACCATTCTTTCTACTTCTTGAACTGCTAACTCTAATGTTTGCATATTCTTAGATATTATCATGCGGTATAGTTTGGGGCTCAGTCCTTGTAAGAAGGTGTTTAATACAATTTTATCATATAAACAAATAGATTTTTTCCCATATTTTGCTTCTATTGATACCATCACATTATGTAGGTATTCCCTAACATTTTGTGTTTCGCCAAAACATACTGTCCCGTGTTTTAGTTTGTGCGGTGAACCGGTCTCAACGAATCTTTCTCGGAACGCTTTTAGTAATTTCTCTATGGAGTTTATTGGGAGGTTATTATCTTCCCCTATAGTGTTCTCTATTTGCTTTAAAATGTTAACGCTTGCCCTTTTAGTCTCATTAACAGCATGCCCACCAAGGATTTTAAGTCCGTTTGGGTTACTTCTACGAATTAGTTTAATTGTATACTAAATTAATCTACGTCTTAATCTCCATTGTATGAGGGAAGGGATTTTGAAATTTCTACAGTTTTAGCAATAAAATTCTGTCTTAACAATTGTTCGCTTGGATCTAACGACATATTGGCAATTTTTTCAAAAACACTATAAATTCGGCACTTAAGTTTTTTCTGACACTACTAAAGTTGACACTTTAAAACCAACTTATGACGGGATTTTCTCTCTCTCTTTTTTTCTTGTCTCTTATATGATATATTCTTAGGGGTGACTTTTACCTTAAGGGATCTTAGGCCTAACGAAATATGGCACTTTCTTTATGCGTTTTATTTCTCAGTAAATTGCATACATCTTTTTCTTAAAGACAAATTTTGTCCTTGTGCTTTTCTCCGTTAAACAGGCCGCGCCAATTGAAGTGGAAGGAATTATGCTTGATTTGATGGTGAGGGGGATTTTTGCTTGGATATTAGTTGATCTTATACCACAGTTTGAGGGAAAACTTCATTTGACGGGGGATTAAAGCAGTGGGTCAAATGGGGAGCATATGTCAGTGACTATTACTGAGTCAAAATCAGATTATATAGGTTCAGATTCCTTAGGGAGTGGTTGGAGACACAAGGACTACTTATTCTGAGAAGTTCTAACATAAAGAGACAAAAGTAAGAAAGTAACTTATTTATTTTTACTCACATTTGCGATACAAGGCTCAATCAGGAATATCAAATAAACAGCATTTCAATTTAAGGGTGTGGGCACTACGGTAAATTTCACACTGGAGATAGATGCTAGCACAGGTCTATTTAAACTATTAGTTCAAAATTTGGCTTAAACATATTAAACGACTCACATAACATTGTCAAAAAATTGTTAATGGGCTGATAATAAGTTCACTCAAAATTCACATAAGTCTGGGCAAGAAATACCAGAAGACTCCTCTCGACTCCTCTATACTGCTCTATACTCACTAAAAACTGCCAAATCCTAACTAACTACACTATCCAAATTTCGCCAGAGGTTACTTTAAGGTGTTGCTAAAAGTATGTTATCCGTATTCCTATTGGACCGGGAATACTCCAATTGGCTACTTCAACTTTCACACAATTTATAGGTATGAGATTTTTATTTTGGAATTTTTGGACAATACGACTTGATTACATTGGAATTCCTGACCTCAGCTTAGTTTCAGAATAATATAACTAGATTACACGAAAAAACTTAGTATTTCTCGTGGCCTTTGTTGTGTGACAATACAACTTGATTACATTGAAATGCCTACCCTAAACTTAGTTTAAGAATAATATAGCTTAATTAAACGGAAATACTTTGTATTTCTCGTGGCTATTGTTGTTTGACAATACAACTTGACTGCATTGAAATGCCTACCCTAAACTTAGTTTTAGAATAATATAGCTAAATTACACGAAAATACTTTGTATTTCCCGTGGCTATTGTTGTGTGACAATACAACTTGATTACATTGAAATGCCTACTCTAAACTTAGTTTTAGAATAATATAGCTTGATTACACGAAAATACTCTGTATTTCTCGTGGCTATTGTTGTGTAACAATACAACTTGATTACATTGAAATGCCTACCCTAAACTTAGTTTTAGGATAATATATTTTGATTACACGAAAATACTTTGTATTTTTTCGTGGCTATTGCTGTGGGAAAAATCATACAAAGTTTATTTTTTTAAGATTCATTTGTTTGCTACTTTTTAAATTACTCGATCAACCTTATTCGATCTGTGGTTTACTTTGATTTTTAGGTTCATATTTTAAGTGGTTCTAATTTAAATGGTTAACTTTAACTTGGAAGGTTTGTGGTTTTTGAATTTTGATCCCGTTACAGGATCACTGGTGAAATCTACTGAAGTCAACATATTTTCTCAACAATCTGCACCATTTATCCTTTTTTCAACGACTGTGAAATTGAAACCATCGTACGATATCCTTCCGAAGAATTTATTGTAGAAGTAACGGAATATACGGTCTTTATAGAAATCGAGATGCTAAAAAGAACCGTTCTTCGTATCTTGGAGAACTGCTAGTGAACTTTCTGATTGAATATGCTTTTTTCTGCCCGAATCCCTCATTTCAGCGAGTAATTGGTGTTTTGAGAAAAAAAGATTTCCTCAGTCTTGGAAAAACGCATACACACGAGTTATACCCAAAGTCAAAGGAAAAAAATCTTGTTAGCAGCTGTGACCGATCTCGATTACTCATAACCTAGCCAAAGTAACTGAATTGCTCACTTACCACGAACTTCTTTCTCAAATTATCCTTTGCCTTAACCCACTCAAGTACAGCTGACTTAAAGGCAGAGCCCTACTCTCTATTTGGTAAGATTGTTCTACTTCATAACCGAATGGCTAGATCAAAGAAACAGTATTGTGGGCTTGTTTTTAGCTAATTATTGAAAAGCGTTTTACATACTCCGCCATATCATCGCTACCAAAAACTTAAAGGTGATGGGTGCGAAAAGCATATTCTGCAACGTGTTATAGATTTTCTTCGTGGCCGTTTTCAGCGGGCTTATGAGTTTTCCTTGGGTTATCTCGACTCGCATTTGGCCGAAATAACATGCAGTGCACCTCAAGGCGCATCACTTACAGCCATTCTGTTTCTAGATGGTGATAAATTTCTTGCTTTCGGAAGTTAACGATTGTCTTAGATACAGCCATTCTGTTTCTAGCGGTAATAAATTCCTTGCTTTTGGAAACTAACGATCGTCTTAAATACGTTGATGACTTATCCATTTTGCTAAAATACCTAGTAGACAGGCACCAAGTCATTTCACAGTTTAGTAGTGACCTCAAATTGACTTTCGTCGGTCAGTATGACACATATGGGATGCCAATAAATGAGAATAAAACAAAAGTATAAGGTTCAACCCTCTAAATCGTGATCTCTTCTGTCCTGAACCATAGTAACCAGAATCTCAACTGGCATATCTGTGTTATGTGCAGCCATTACTTGATTGCACATGTCTGGTCTGGGGTACACAAGTGTACAATACAGAACATCTCAGTAGTGACATTGAAACTGTGCAAAAACGTGCTGCAAAAGTCACACTCAGTGCAAATTATGTGTCTTATGAATCTGCTCTCAAGTCACTAAAAATCCCCTCTATCCGTGAGCACAAATACGAACTTATCCTCAAGTGTCAACAATTACTACTCGTGAGTCCGAAGCGTCGTTCGTTGTTGCTGCCTTCTTGTAAAAAGCGTCTGCGTAGTCGAAGCAGGAATCAAGTCAAACCATTGACATCGGTCATTTTACGAACTGAAATGTTTCTTTTTTTGGTCAGTGCATTTAATCGTGCATAATTTATTCATCTTGCAGTTTATTAATGTTGTAAAAAATAGCGTAATTTAATTACGGTCCACGCCATAATTATGAAAGCTTTCTTTGTTAAGTAAATATTGAATATTCTGGACGTTAGGAGAACACTTACAGGGAGGGCCGTCACATATTAGGGGGGGAGGGGGGACGTCCCCCCAATGGTGTTGGTCACTCGGTAAAAACAATTATTCGGTAAAATCGTGCCGCGAAGCGCCATGGTTTTTCTGACGCAGTTACAATTCTTTGTTAGGTTCAATAAAGACCACGAAAACACTAACATTTTATCTAGATATTTCAAACTTGGTTGGTAAACGCACTATTTTTAACGATTCGTGTCGTGATTTTATTAATGGTGCCACAACTTTCCAGTTGGATAAATAAACAGAATTAAAATAGTGACATGATGCTAATTATTTAAAAAAAAACAGTCGGTAAAAATGACCAGCCAGTCGTTAAATCTCTTGCCCCCCCCCGCAAACATTTTGTTATTAATGACACTGCTTACAGGTAATGAAAATAGCTTTTATTTGTTGAATTAAGAATACGATAGAATAAGACTATCTTTCACACACACCCCCCAGAATGGTGAAGTTCTTGTATTTAATAACAATGTTACACATACCAGTTAATATTACTTTCGGATCCCATGCTAATAAATCTTCACCTAAAATTATGTACCTCGACCTTCCAATATGTAGCGACTTATCTTCTAAGCATGGCAAACCCCTCATGGCTGTGGCTAGTCACTGCCCTCGTTTACCTTTACAAAGGCATTTATCAGCCCTAGCTCCGTTTCGAACAAAATGTAGATTGACAATATGTAGAGATATAAGAAAATATCTTCTAAGTATGGCTGACCTTTCATTGCTGTAACTAATCACTGCGTTCGGTTTACAGAGGCATCTGACCCAATCCAATCTTTATTGTATGCCATAATAACTTAAGTGCTTTTTATCATTGTTATTTTTGTCAAATTATTGATAATACTTTTGTTCGTGTACATATTTTTGTTTGTGTACAGTTTGATTCGTGTTGTCGAGTTCTGTTTAATTTCACATTTTTGTTGTCCTCTTTTCCTTTTTTTCTACTGCATTTATAACATTTTGTAAGCTCAATAATGGGTAATCAAAATAATAATAAGTACTGCAGGCACATGCGTGGGATCCTACGCCCTCCCCCCCAAAAAAAATCAATACCAGTTGATCATCTTCCAAGGTATATTACTTCCCTAGGAGAGATGATGAACATGCTGTCATAGCTTTTTGTGGTATTACAGTTTGTCATCATTTTACAATAATACATCTACAATCAGTTCATCCGAGAAACTTGTATTAGGGCTTTAATTTCACAGTCGCTGATGAGAGGGTAAGTGGTCCAGATTGTTTAGAATACTGTGTTACTTCAGCAGATATCACCCGTGATCCATATGCAGCTTAATATCACGGGTTATTTTCTTTCCGGTTAAATCTTAACGTCAGGATGCCATTTCTGAGGATCAGCATTTAAAACTGGTGACACTTTCTCGCGAATGTAACGTTCCCTAGCATCTCAGTTACCTTTGATTACATGATTCCTCAGTCAGTTCGGCACTTTTAACTAACCACTGGAGTGAAGCTGTCATCGATTCTTGATCATATATTTAATTTCTTGCATCATCCATGGTTTGTCGCTATCAGTGAATAACATGGTTTTTACGGGGAAGTGTTCCTGATACTTCTTTAGAATGAGAGAATTAAGAGGATCCTGTTTCATGTTCAGGTCGTCACAGAACAAATTTCCTTGAGACTAAAAGTCTCAATCCAGCGTCGTAAGGAACAGATAGATTATTTGGACAGAGTTCGGTTGGTAATTCAGGTTTTTTTTACTTCGGAAAGTTAACTTCAGCCTCCCATTCTGAATTTCTGAGTGAGCCCGAGACACCGTGGCGTCTTGTGCTGATTAGCTAGATTGGTGAAGATATGATCCAGTATGCCACAGCTTTAGTGGGCGGGAATATTAGCGGTTTGTTTTAAGTCAAGCATAGATGACACCCATTGCTTAATACTTTGATTGAAGTCACCAGGTATTATGAACGCCGGCGTAGCGTACTGTAGGCGAAAATTGTCAATACTTGTTTGAAGGTATTGTATTTGTTCCTTCCTGCTCCTATTACTTTCAGGGTACTGAGCAACGGCTATTATGATGCAGGAAAATCGTCTAGTATGAAAGCGTGGTTTAGAATCGGACCAGATTGCTTCATGAGAGAAATCAGTGGCCTCACTTAGTAATTTTAAAGGTAAATCATCCCAAAAGTGTAGACTTACACCTCCACCACTGCGCTCTAAGCTGCGTTCTTGTGTTGTTTTAAAAAAAAAATGTATAACCTTTCATACACCCAGTTTCGTCTTCTGTCCGAACAGTCGTTATTCCTGTGATTTTGGCTACAGGTCTGTCTAATGTGGTTCTCAAGTTGGTTCATCGTGTGTTTAATGACCGAGCATTGCAGAGTTGAAAACTTAGCGGCTTGGTCTTTGCCAAGAAAAAGACTGATTCAAGGGAAGGAGGGTTTATCTCAGTTGGTAGTATTGGGTCACAATAAAACGGTCTCAGTACTGGTGACGTTAAAAGTTGTGACAGTTATTGGTCTAAAAGAAAAACACCGACCTCTGTCCTTTTCAAATATACCACTGGTAACAACCCTTTCTTTTCGCAGTTGAGAAGCATTGCAGGAAGACGTTCCTTTATTCTTTAATGATTACCTTGAATATGCATTAAATGGCGGTATAATTAGCCAAATGAAATAAATTAAAAATGCAAGTTAATTGCTTAAATTAGCTGTTTTATTACTATTTTTCAGTTCCATTTTTTTTTCTCAGTTCCAATATTTTTAATTGGAAGTGATATTTGTTTCTAATTAAGATATTAAAAATGTATTTTCCAAAATTTTTAGGGGGAGGGGGGCCCTTTTTTATTGTTTGAATTTTTTCAATAAAAATACCAAAAGATAATTTTTAATGGGGGGGGGGTAAGGAAAGCACCCCCTCTCTTAATTGATGACCCTGGTCGTCCAATTCATATTTTCTCATCATCCAGCATTAATAAGTGTAAAAACGGGTTCGGACTCTCGTGTAATATACTTTACATTATAAAATTATGATCAAAGTGTGTGGTAATCGTATTTTTAATCATAAATCACTGATATAGTGCGGTAATTTAATTCTGATGGCACAGCGTAAAGATCTGGCTTGCCTGATTCGTGATATTTCTTGTAATGCTCTCGGTATGAAAAGTCCCTTCTTTCTTCTTGCCAGCCTCCTTCTGGCGCTTCGTCGTACTTGAATTTGTTCAGATTTTCTCCATAAATTTCATAAATTTTTTCAATTCATTCCCTAAAAACAAAATACAGTACTTATATATAAGTAATTTATAATAAAAAAATTACTGTAAGTAAAAACATACCATTAAAATAAAATATTATATATAAGTTGACTTTCGATAACTCGAACCTCGATAGCGCGAAACCTTCATTAATTCAGGTTCTTTTCAATCCCCATGAAAAACTTGATCTAATTAAAAAAACAACATACATAATTTAAAATAACTTTGCGGATATACTATGTCGAAGTGACCCAAAAATTACCCCTATAGCTCAAAATTCAGTAGATAAGTTGAATTTGATCTTCGCTTTACCTCTATAAGTCGAGGTTTATCTCTGTATCTCGAAGTCTTTTCCGCAGATCTCCA
>JAQQPU010010656.1:0-29669 GCA_029168905.1 Artemia sp. Kazakhstan ARC1039 | reverse complement strand
TGTTCACTGTTCGCTCTCATCATGAACAGATTTCCGTTACTCTGGTTCTACACAATCTCTTTCATCAGAGCAAATGTATGCAAACACTTGCATTGAACTGCACCTACTATATGATCTACAGAGTTGTTCGTGATTCTAGCTCGCTAATAACTCCCAATAAACAAATATATCCAGGTGCCCCCAAATTTCTGCTCTCAGCATACAATCAGGCAACTAATAAACCCCACGGTTATATCCTATTGGATCTTAATCAAAATACACCCGAGGATCTGCGTGTAGTCACAGATATTTTTGACAATGAAATTACAGTATATCTCCCCATGAACACTAAAAAGACCTATTAGTCGGTATCATGACACTGAAGAAACTACATGAAAATAGACATCTGTTTTCAGTTCTAAGCACTTCAAAACCCCCGCTTAGGAAAGCCATACTCAAACATGGTATTGACAATGATTTCATTAATCTAATATCTGAACTTTGTTTAAATTTGACTGAGGGTAATGTTCAACTGCCAGAAGTAGTTAAGCAACAGGCAAAGCAACATCGTTCCATTTTACGTACATTGGCCTCTAAAAAGAAAGGAAAGAATTTTAAAAGGAAACGACTTCTTCAGGCGGGCGGTAGCTTTTTCACACTTTTACTGCCGATAATTGCAGGACTTGTAAACAGTTTTCTCTAGATGGCAAAACCCTATAAATTGACTCCAGTAGAACTCGCTCTCTCACCTGTGGAACACTTTGAGAACAAAATGAGTAAATTCATTGACAACGAGAATATTGAGGATGATAAAAACTGCTTTTACTTCAAGATGCACTTCGCCGAGTGGACAAACATAAGCCCTGTCGTGTGAAGGCCACTGCTGCTGCTGCTATTGATCACAAAAAAGAATCATCTCCTCAGGATTCTGCTGGAACACAATTAAAGAAGGAGGAATTGGATTCAACTGTATTGAAAATTGGAAATCTAATGCCCCCCTCACATCGTGAACAAAGTAAACGACTCCTAGCCTATCTCAAGGAAAGTGGTCAAGATCATATTCAAGTTGAGAGCAATGGGAAAGGGATTATAATTCAGGGCAAGAGCTGTAATCTACTTGATTTAATTTATGATATGGTTGCAAATCGTAAAGGACTATTATCATTTGACGCTCATCTATACAACTTTCTAAATACATTAAACTTCCCCAAAAGTCTTATTAGCAATAGCCAAATTCTAAAAAAATTAAATGAACATGCATCATTGTCAACAACATTAAAATATGAAGAAGAAGAAGAAGATTTTAAATCAATTTTAGAAAATACTAGCACACCACTGATAGCTAGAAAAAGTCGAGAACGTATCAAGTCAATGTCACCACCACCACCACCAACTGCCAGTATACAAAAGGGTAGTGGACGTTACACAACGTGTTTACGTTCAAAATGGTTGAAGTTCTGAAAGGTGTTTATGAAAATATTGGTGAGGCGGGGAGTTTAAGTTCCCCCACCAATCTTTCCAAGGTCACTGGTTTTCACACTAAAAGTGTACAAGACTATCTACAAAATGAATCAAGTTACACTCTGCATAGAAATCATAGACTTCGTGCTAATCAATATCGAAAAACTAAAGCCTTTTTCCCATTGCATATAATGCAAGCAGATCTCCTGACTCTAGATGAGATTCAAAGACGTCACAATACACCGTACAAGTACATTCTACTTGCAATCAGTGTTTTTAGTCTCTATGCACATGCAATTCCATTGCAATCAAAGAGAGGCGTTGAAGTTGCTCCGGCCATTGAAAGTATTCTCGAACAGGATTCATATAAAAAAATTCAAACGGATCGTGGTAGTGAATTTGTTAACCCCCATGTTGCAAAAGTACTAGTGAAATATAGTATACTGCTCTATCATAGTCATAGTCCTATAAAGGCTGCATTGGCCGAACGATTGATAA
Organism: Artemia sp. Kazakhstan ARC1039; assembly: GCA_029168905.1. NCBI lineage: Eukaryota > Metazoa > Arthropoda > Branchiopoda > Anostraca > Artemiidae > Artemia > Artemia sp. Kazakhstan ARC1039. Next base: position 27,731 of record JAQQPU010010656.1, on the reverse strand, counting down.
GAACTATTCGACTTTCAATTTCAAGATATTGTACATTGAAAAATACACCGGCTTTTATTCATGATTTAGATAAAATGATGTTGATTTATAATCAACGACCTCATCGATCATTGTCCAACTCAACCCCAACGGAAGTTCATCATTCTGATCATGATACAATTGACACCTTTCTTAAACAGTATTCCAATGAAACGATTGTCAAGAAGAAAAATAAATCCAATGTTGGTGATACTGTTCGAATTAATAGGACAACTAATGTTTTTGAAAAGGGGAATTACTTGTGGTCCACCGAACTTTTTAGAGTGGCAAAAATCCTAGACACTAAACCCATAACTTATCGTTTGCGCGATACCAAAGATGAAGAGATTATCGGCGGCTTTTATGACTATGAACTACAAAAGGTTAAAAATAATAGTGAAATCTATCAAATTGAAAAGATATTAAAGACTCGTACTCGCAGGGGTAGGAAACAGTTACTTGTTCGGTGGCTAGGATACAACTCTTATTTTGATTCTTGGATCGGTGTTGAAGATATTTACAATGCCCAATGATTTCTATGTAACTTTCATGTCCAATGTTTCCGATCCTCTCTACAACGACTTGAATAGAACAAGTGATTTTTGGACGAAACTCTCCCCCGCCATCAAATTTGATGGTACGTATGAAGTGGCTCTTGTCGACTGTATTCTCAAAAATACCTACGACATCCTGAGAAAGGATCGTGAATATGGAATAAAAATTAGACCCCATGATTGACCACTCATTAGCGATCAACATGATGATTGGCCACTCGTTAACGATCGAGAAAAAATTGAAAAGATCAATTCATTTGAATATCCATATGTTGTATTACCCTACGAGGAGCTCACCTGTATGAATGATTTATGTCGTATTATCAATAAAAGAATTTCCGCTCGTAAAAAGGGGCTTTTCATTTCAACTATTCAAAGGAGGAGGGCAAGATCTACATTAGTTCACCTATTGCCAATGAAAAGGTTATTCTCAATGATAACCTAAGGGATGTTCTTGGCTTTAAGCTCAATATAATCAACGGTAAAAGTGCTGGATTCACTAATTTCATTTTTGCTGACTACCCACCAGCCTTCTCCACGGACACTTGTATATTTCTCTACGCTTCATTTGTGGAAACATCTCGGTTTGGTAATTCAAATGTTCCCCTCCTACGAGTTCTCGAACGAAAAACCAATCAAGAACATATTCACCACTACAGTATAAAGCATCTTCAGTATATTCCCGTAAACACTTCCTATTTGGAACTCTGTCAGTTAACACTAAGAACTGAATTAGGTGATCGTCTTGCAATTTCAAAAGGCTTAGCAGTGATTACATGTCATTTTCAACCCATTGTCGGTGACAGCACAATCACCTAAAATGAACAATAGAAGAATTCTATTTGTCTGCCCCGATATCGATTGCTATGTTGTAGGTTTGAGTCCACGTCAAATAGGCAATGGATGGGACTACTACAAGGGTCGTACTACAATGTCTGGCTATGGTCTTGGTAGCTGGTTTGCTAGGCTATTTCGTTCTGCACTACCCCTTGCCAGAAATTGCTGCCTCCACACTACAGGACTGAGGTCGGGCAAGAATTTCAAGGAGAGTGTTAAGGAAAATATTAGATCTTCAGCAAGAGCCGTTGGTGAGCAATTAAAATCTCGACAAAATGGGGAGGGATTGAAAAGGATGCGTGCACGTCATTCACTCATCAGTCTACACCCAGGCGGGAAGCGAAGGACATCAACAAGGACTTTGAGGAATAAAACAAGGAAGACCAATGAGCAGAAGAAGAAAAAGAAAAAGATTGTTAGATCAAATAAGGATTTCTTCTCTTAAGATTACTTATCTCCCCCACAAGGAAGCATATCCATCAATTAGTTCCTCATTGAATCTATTCAATGCTGAAAATGTTGATGTCAGTGTCAAGTATGGCTACTATGAACAATTTCATCCCCAACAACCCCTCTCGGAAAATATACACTTTCAAATATTTTCCAATGAAGACTATTTCATTAATTTGTCATCAACATTTATTGATTTAAATGTTGCGGTGAAGAAAAAGTCAGATAATACAACTCCAACTGCTGCCGATGGTCTCTCCTACGAGAACTGTATTCTACACAACCTATTCAAACAAATTAATGCATTTATTAATGGAACATTGGTGAGCACTAGCAATAATTTATCAAACTATGCAAGCTACATACAATTTATGATGATGACACCAAAGGCATACAAGGAGTTGAGAGGACAATCATTGGGCTATGAATATCGATCAGGTGTTGATACTGACGGTGAGTTGACTACTGCAGTGACCCAAGAGTATCATCTGGTTGGAAAATTAAATCATGAGATATTCAATATATGCCAATGGCTACCCTACAATGTCAAGATTGACATAAAGTTACAGCTGGCCCCATCGAATTTCATTTTGAGAAAAACACTTCCTGCAGCACCCGATGCAAATGTCATTATCACATCGGCAATTCTCCACGTCCGAAAACAACAAGTTATGAGCTCTGTTGCACTGGCAATGGAAAAGCCAAGAGCCAATGGCAACAACATTAAACTTCTTGTCCCCCATACGATCACCAATCAACATCGCATTGCCACCGGCTCTCGTAGCTATAGCGATTCATCATTTATCAATGGAGAAATCCCATCAAAATTGGTTTTGGCCTTTGTGAAGAGTGGCAGTGCTGTTGAATCCTGGACTGAATCCCCCCATGATTTTAATTTTTTCGGTCTATCTAGCCTTGTGTGCAAAGTTAATGGTATTCCACTGTACACTCTATCATTTGACAAAAAATCCTATAGAACTCTGTACGAGTTGACCATGCAATCCCTAGATCATGACTCTCAACTATTTGAAAATGGAATAACCGATTCAATGTTTTCAAAAAATCATGGGGTAATTGTTTTGGACTTGTCGGGGACTCAGGATATGAGCATAGTACGTACGGGGAGTGTGCGTTTAGAGTGTACATTTGCCGATGCTTTGACTGAGAGTATCACGCTAATATCACTGAGTCAATTTGAAACCTATTGGGAAATCACACCCGACGGCAGTGTTCTACTAGACTATTGGCTATGCATCTTTCAAACAGCGAAGAATATTTAATTTTTTGATCCTCATGGCCTATCGTATAAATTCTACACTCCATACATCAGCAACTTTATTGAAAGCAGTGGGAGAACCAATATTCAAAATCAACAAAGAGTACAGGATTTAACGACTAAAACATGTGGCTTTCATGCACTACTCTTTTTCATGTTCAGATGTCGTGGCTACACCTACAAGCAGTTTCTCGACATCTGCGTTGACTTACCTCGATTGAACGACTTTCTAGTGGAAAATATACTTACAAGCGTATTTAATATTGATTTTAGTGCCCTACAAATAAAATGTTCTAAAAATGTTTATTTATATGGAGAATATTCACTTTTCCAGCAAAACATAGTTGCTCCTCCTGCTTAAACTTGCTTAATGATATCACGTATCTAGCATACACAGTGTCCCATTCAAGGCATAGTCTACAGCCGGCGGTTATTTCCACAGCCACATTGGGTGCTCGTATATCGTTGCTGCTGCTGTCAGCTCCATCATTAATCTCCAATAATGTAAATGCACCACTCATTTTTTCTCCACTAATTTCCTCTCAAATAAACTATTCTCTCTGAATTCAATTCTCTTACTAATATGAATTGTAATGAAAATCAGTCCTTTTATTCAAATCCCAACCACAAATCAAGTTATTGTATATGGAGTAACCTCCGCTCTCTGATTGGCTCCAAAAAAACGGATGTTGCCTCAAAAACCGGTTCGGTTGAGTTATATAATTATGATCATACTCTCAAAACATGTTTGACTACATTATACCTTGCCAAATAACCAGTCTGGTTATCTGCCTTGGAAAGGTGCCATGGAACGTGCTGTACGCAAATAACATGGTAATTTCTAGGGGCGTACGCAAATTCAATATAAGCATTCTACTAATAATAATATTACTATAAACAACTTTAAAAAAAAAAACAATGTTAAACATAATTCATCTAGACATTTAAATATCTTTTACAGTTCTTCTGAAGGTACCAAACGAGTGACATTTTCGAGCTGATTCAGGTAGGGTATTCCATATCATATGACATGCGGTCAGCAGATTAAAACCTGACCCCACTGATGGAGTAAATGGAATGGTAATGTTGCTTGAATTACGGAGATGATACGTAGACTGATCAGTGACTAAAGATGGAGTAGCTCTTAGGGCCGCAGGAACATCCCCATGGAGTTGAAGAAAAGTGAAATACGCACACGACAAAATGTAAAGTGACTGCAAATCAAGTAATGGCTTAGGTGCAGAACAATTTGTTTCCTGTATAAGGCTCCTTGCTTTATCATATATCTTAGACAGTGGTTTCAAAGGAGAAGAAAAAGTTGACATCCGTATCGTAGGGCAATAAGAGACGTAAGACTGGACTAAGCAATGAAACAGAATTCTTAGAATCGATCCAGGAAAGATATGTTTAAGCTTCCTCAAAATTCCAAGACTCCTGGAGATCTTCATTTTAATTAGACCAATATGATTCTTAAAAGAAAGATTTTCATCCAGAAGAATACCTAGAAATCGGACGGACCGATCCTTAGGTCTACTAAGAGAACCCCTAGACAGATGGATTTCAGATAACTGAGGGCAAGCCTGAGAAATACGTGAAAAAATTAGAAAACTCGACTTAGCAACATTTAGGGCCAGGTAGTTAGCATCAAACCAAAGTATAACTCTATCAAAAAGGTCCACTAGTTTGGGATGCATCTCAGGCTCCGTTCTTACTGCAGTACCAAGGGTACTGTCATCCGCGAATGCGACAAGAGTGTCCTCATCCTGTGAAGGCGATTTTGACTGTTGATCATTAAAAAATTCAGGATGACATAGCTGACAGCATACTATAGGTTTCTGTCTCGTAACCGCCACTATAAGGTCATTAACATACATCAAAAATAGAAGCGGCCCAAGAACAGAACCTTGAGGGACACCAAACTCAACTTCAGACGAAGAATGGAAAAGAGAATATACGGAAATAGTTCTACCTGACAAGTAAGAATCAAACCAGGCATGAGTATGGCCTCTTACACCATAATGTGATAGCTTGAAAAGGAGAATCCCATGGGTTAAAGAATTGAAAGCTTTACGGACGTCAAGAAATATAGCAGCAGGAATCAAACCAGAGTCAAGGGCCGAGTGCAGAAAGTTTAAAAGAGTTGCACATGCATGCTCGGTTGAATGCTTCGTTCAGAAACCAAACTGAAAATCATGAAAGAAATTTTTTGCCTCTAAAAAAGTAAGTAGACGGGAAAGCATGACCTTTTCAAAAATCTTGCTAAAAACAGACAGCAACGATATAGGCCGATAATTAGCTGGATCATTCCTTGGTCCATCTTTATATAAAACGATGACTCTAGCTCGTTTGAGAGAACTGGGGAAAACCCCATTTTCAAAAGATAGATTCACAAGCCTTGTCAAAGGAGAAATAATCGAAGGAAGAATGAACTTGACTACATTCGTAGAAATGCAATAAGGGCCAGACGACGATGAACCTTTCAACCTATTAACAATCCTTGCTATTTCAGCCTTAGAAACAGGATCCAACGCCATTGACTTAAGACAAGGCGGACCAAGATAAGATTTATAATTGGGTTGTGACGGCGAAGAACTAACTGAAGAAGCAGTAGTTTTCCCAATATTAGCAAAATATGAAGTAAATGCTTCTTGAACAGACAGCTCACCCTCAACAACGACACCCTCAACCAAAAGACTTGAAGGGACAGAAGAAGTACGAGAAGAAGGCTTAAGGACAGAATTGATCACCTGCCAGGTTTTTCGAATATCCTTTCCAAATTCTGAAAATTTATTTGAATAATAGAGGGATTTAGCCTTCCGGCACAAAGAGTTATAAACATTCCTGTAGAGTTTGAATAGCTGAAGACGTACAGCACTCGAAGATGGCTTTGCTGACTTATAAGCTTTCCAAAGGTTATTTTTCCTTCTCCAACTCCTAAGAAGGCCAGGGGTCATCCATGGGTTTAGAGGAATAGATCATTTTGACCTAGAAGTAGAAGGGGACGCAGCACATACATCAATAATGGACACTTTCACAAACTCACAAAAAGAATCAAACTGTGAACAAAAAACTATCTCCTCATCAATAATATTCAATGAGTTATCAGCTAACCGAGATCTAAGGAGGGTCAGCTCATTTGGAATAAACCTAAAAAAAGACGAACCAGAAGCTGGGGTATTCCTACTCATCAGATCTGAAATGTCACTCACGACTACTGAGTTCTTAATCAAATTGAGAGAAGAGAAAATATTATCGATCAAAGATGCTGTAGTCTCAATTAGACTTGTCAGGATGCAGGCTGTTGGAAGAGTTCCGGCAGCAAGCATTGTTGAAAGAAAATCCACTGTCGTAGAGGACGCCAAATCATTCAGGTCCAGGTTGAAGTCTCCCATTAATATAATTTTGCATGGACGTCTCCGTATTAAATCCAAAAGTTCATCAAGGATCTGAAGAAAAGAAGAGACGGATCCACTCGGATATCGATAAACATTACCTACGATCAGATCCTTGCCATGTAATTTAATATCAATAAACAAGGATTCAAAGACGCCTTCTTCATTCCTTGATAAATCAGATCAAACGGAATGGGGAAGATCATCAGATATATACAATGCGAGATCACCTTTTGCTAACCTTCGACGATTTAGTCGCTCCATTTTATAACCAGGTATATCTAGAAGCATTTCATTATGTGAGTCCAAGAAAGTCTCACATAATCCAATAATATCCGGTCGCCCATCAGAAACTATCTGTCTCAACTGATCAATTGACGAACATAAACCCTGAGTGTTGAGACGAAGCACCGAAAAATGATCATCTCGTTTGGAATCCTCCTTTAGATTAGAAACATACTTACTACTAACAGAAGGCGAAAAATTTACAGAATTTCTTTTATCTTGACCTACAGAATTATTAACAATACTCAAAACATCAATTGGGTTACTTTGCAATTGAAGTAAACGCCTATCAAAGGAGCAGACATCCCCGGAGCCTGAGTTAGAAAAATTCATAATACTTACAGAGATGGTTAATCAAACCTGTGCCACAACTCCCCCAGCCCGGAATCGGCGTAACAATGATAAGTGGACAGCAACTTGGCAAACTGAACGAACTCAACTTTTGATAATGCGAAAACTGAAAAAGAAACAAAGGCCAAAAATAATGAAACTCGAGAAAAACAAAAATGACGAAAAAAAAAGGAAACATGATGACAGAAGAACAATTACGGGAGAATAATAAAAAAAAAATCGATCACAAGGCAAAATCAAGATGAAAAGAAAAAACAAATAATTATTCCTCATCATCATCAAATGGCACCACAGACGGAGGTAAAGCACTAGAGATAGAAGCCGACAAACTAAAGGGATCATAGCACGAATCGTCAAGACGGGACCATTTTTTAGATTTGGCCGTCTTTTTTACTTCAATCCACACATTAATTTCTTTCACCATTATTCGCGTTTCAGCAACCTTCACTGAATGGTCAGACGATGTGCGAAGACTATAACCGTAGGCAAGGAGATCGTTTCGGCGTCGTGCCAAATTTCGCGGAAGGTCAGAACTAACACTCTTTCCGGAACCTTTCAGTTTTCCACAGTTTTTCATAATCTCATCTTTATCCAACAAGTTCGCTAATGACAAGAAAATTGACCCCAGTTTGCTCGCAGGTTTGGTTGCTCTAGTGTTAACACCAGATTGCTTATTTGCATTGAATCGATAGCACTTAACAATCTGTAATGAATTTGCATTTGCTACTCCAATCTCAGTGAACAGTTTACGAGCAGCAGTCTCAGGATCTACACCTTGAACAATTGGTATACTGTGTAAAATAATGTTCTGCCTCTTTGAAACGAATTCTGCTTGAAGACACGACTTTTTCAAGTTAATCACTTCTGATTTAAGTACAGAATTCTCTTGCTTTAGATCCGAGTTTTCCTTACGTAGAGCAGAAATTCCATTCTCAAGGCTGAGAATTTTATCCATGAGTTCTCTGTGCTTTTGGTCGAAATACGCCAACGTGAGAGACAACCCTAATCAATAATCTCCCGCAATTGCTTAATAATTTAAATCAAAATTCCATGAAACGAAGACTTACTGGCAAGGACCCCGTATTACTGATTATTATCCAGAGGGGCCCGCTTTCAAACAGCACAAAATCAGCAATCCTTGAAAGGAATCCACTGCAAGCGTATAAGCTCCACACTGAATGAGTCTTTTTCGTAATCCAAAATCAATCCACTATCTTTTCGGTCGTTTCAAAGCAAAATTACTGTCCTACCTTGAGGCTATTGCAATAACTAAACTCTCTTTGATGTTCACTGCTTGAGTGCCGAATGAATAATCTTTCAAATTTCTGCTTAACAAAAAACCCACTTAAATCACAAAAGACGTGGTAGTTCGCAGGGGTTAATGCAATAAAACATATGATAAACAATAATTTTCTGGAATGTTTTCTTTAGTTACGTGAGATAAATTCAGTTGAATCAGCTAGGTCAATAAAGTTTTAGTAGACTTTCTGAAAGTTATAGTTTGTTTGCCGTAGTTATATTTAATTTGCCGTATTTTATAATGTCATAATCAATCACTCACTTTCTCATACGATTCTTCTTTCCTAACGCAAAAGTCACTTGCGCGTCAAAGCCTTTTCCGTAATCCAAAATCAGTCCACTATCGTACAGACTTTTTCAGGCGCCAAATACAGATGCATCAAATCTATTTCGTAATTCAAAATCAGTCCACTATCATTCGGTCGTTTCAAAGCAAAATTACTGTCATACCTTGAGGCTATTGCAAAAACTATAGTCCGTTTGATGTTCACTGCTTGAGCGCTGAGGTTCTTTTTTCCTTACTTTTGTCTTTTTTTTGTCTTTTCTTTGTTGTTTTTGATACAGTGATTTTCTTCCGGTTTGGTCTTGGAACCGGTCTTGGATTTTGGCACGGTCCATCAGGACCGTGCCTGAATTGAAGTTATCAAGTATTTTGCAATGGGTTGTATAGGTTGCATCAAGACGTTGGGGTAATTGTAGACAGAGAAAAGCCAAGACAGATAGTCCAAGTAATTGAGAGGCAAATATTTAAATGGCTGGGGCACGGGTAAATAGCAAGAGTATGCATGATTCTCTTATTGGACACATACTTGTCAGGTTAGTTTTTGGGGAAGGCATGCCTGCCTAGAGTCTTAGGCATACTGATCAAGAATTCAAAAATTGACATAAGACCGGAGAAGGGATCGAAAATTCCATTTTCTTCATCACTTACCTAGCTCCCTAGCCTGGTAAGTGTAATTACTTAAAAGCTAACATTTTCTTAAATTTCTTAAAATCTAACATTTTGTTAATATCTTAGTGTTAACACTTACTTTATTTTAAAGTTTTTTTCTTTATAAACTGTCTATTTTTTGTTATTTTCAAATTTATGCAATTTGTAATTGTAAATAGTACTTTAAGGGAAAATTTATTTCTCTAAAAAAAAAGTTTTGTTGGGACTCGAAGAGACTTTTCCGCTTTTAAACGAATGGTAACTGTACCGACGTACTAACCACTAGTACCAATGGAGGCCCGTTGAATAATTTGTTTAAAGTGATACTTTGTGTGCAGAAATCATTTTGTTTTTATTAGTCCTCCGTTAAAGCAGATGATAGCCAATGACTGCTCGCCTTAATTAAATTTGAATTGCAAAGCTTGATTGAAGTTCTGATGCATCTTTTTTGAAAATAGTCCGTAATTATTAACTTCTCAAATTTAAATTGAACGAAAATTCGAGTAGAATTGCTGAAGTGATTGTTTTTGGCCTCAGACTGCTTGCTTCAGCAAGCTAAGCTTCAGCACTGCTTGCTTCAGCTGTTAGTAATAGTAGAAGCAATGACTAAAGCCCCCTTTGGTTTTTAACGACAATAGTATTGTCATAATCAGTAGAACGGCCATTGGGTTTTCACTGGCTAAATATAAATTGTATTATTACTAAGTAGCATGCATGAATACCAGTAGCTCCAATATAAAAATATTTGAGTGCAGCTAGCCCCCCCCCCCTAATTTAATTCCAAAAATGCTAAAGATGGGTCACAATTCCCTGCATCCACCGCCAAAACGTTTTCGTAGAATGTCAGGAAAAAAAAGTAGAAATCTAAAAAGCAGTACTTATCAGAGGTGACATATATATTTCACTGAATTCAGGCTGATACCTTGCACGGTTGTATATCTCAACACATATTCAGTTACTATGATGAACTACGACGTTAACGTAGCCTCAGTTAACTCCTGTAAGAATCGTTGTTTGGCACAATAGGCCTTCAGATCTTGGACACAAGCTTCAGTGTTCAGATTGATAGCAGGAATTATTTTGATAATCTTTGAAAAGATACCGAAATTGAAAAATATCATCCTGAAGAGAGTCTTTAAGAAAAGAGTCGAAGTGCACTTTAAGGGCTATGAATATCATATAATTTTGAGGCCGTCATTCACAGGATTCTTTAGTAAGTACTTGGAGGGTGAATGTAAGATCTTTGCAAAAGTAGTTAGTTCTGAAGCCATGTTTCTCAACTCTCAGGTTATCATCCAGTTTTGATTAGATGCGTTTGTTAAAAACGTTAGAATGTAGCTTTTCAGATACAGTTATCCTCGTAGCTATTCCTTGTCAGTTATCAAGTACAGATGCATTAGTACAATGTAGCTATTCCTCGTCAGTTATCAAGTACAGATGTATCATCCTTCTTTAAGAATTGAATGACTGCACTTTGTGTCTGATCTAATCGAACCTTCCCCGAGGACCACACAATTGTAAATAGAGTAGTCCATTCGGAAATGGCGCACAACATTAGTTATTTCATCTGAGATTCTACCTTAATCAGATCCTTTATTATTCTTGAGTTTCTTGAAGGCTTTGAGGATTTCTTAAGCTATCTTGGATCAGAACTGATGTTATGTGGGAACAGTGGTTCTGGTGGGATCACAAGTTCTTCAATAAGGAGGGGGGGTGGCTGGTTAAAGATCTTTTTCTAAATGTAGAACCATACTTTCTTGACGGACTCCGGGTCTGCTACTAGATATCTGGATTGGTCACAAGTGGTCCTTCAGGTTCGAACACGGTTGAAGTACGTTTTCTTCACCTGTTTTGTAATAGTTCTGCATTTCTCGTTTCTTTAAGCTGGTAGGGATGCAGAGTGGGACGATAGCTGAGTCATTTTTAATTTGTTTCATTGGTCGATCTGTGACCACGTCACCTTGGTCAACTATCAATCTCTTGGAACTTTCCGGAGCTAGAGAGTTAAACATGCCAGCTCCTGGTACTTTACATTAATATCATTCCAGATATGTTCCAGATCTGACTCTTCCACGGAACCAAGAGTTCAAGAGCTTCAGATTGATTTACGAGCTCGTTGACTAGAATAAAATAGACTTTGATTTAGAAATTACTTTCACACAATGGTTACCGAATTTGAATTTCGCGTCACAAACAGCGCATGTACATATATGTCAACCTGAAAGGATTTGACTGTCACGTCAAAAACGATATATTGTACAAAATACATAAATAAGAAGAGTCAAAACTTATTTAATAAGCCAAAAATAGATAAATAGATAAAAATAAAATTAATGACTAGTTCCTCGCTATTGTGCAATTCACCAAAACTGGGAACAAAACTCTTGCGACATCTTTTATATTTGGTGGGGATGGGAGTCAATTTTGGGATTTTTTGGGATTTTATACGGGACTGTGTGTTGCGGGCGGGAAGGTAGCGTTGAGGGATGATGGAACTAATCGTGGAACAGACAGGGTCTTGGTACCGAAACGAAGGCCGAGGAGGTTCCTCTTCTCGGCCAACGTGGTGAGGTTGAACTTACCCAGTAAATAATGATATGGGACCTTCCCTTCACAATTTATGATTCTAAGTGCTCGTTTTTGGACATTTTGAATCTTATAAATAGGCTCTACAGAAAGACAAAATGCCACACTAGACAAGCATACTCCAGTATTGGCGGAATAAATGAACAATAAAGTTGGAGAACATCTTTAAGGGGGTAAGAAAATTTTATCAAAAGTTTTAGAAGGGAAACCGAAGGTGAGTCTTGTTTGAGGATGTTTTGAACATGGGCATCCCAGTTAAAGTCAGTAGTAATTGTCACCCCAAGTAGTTTAATGTTTGTGACAGAGGATTTGGGAGCAATGGGGTTTGTGAAAGAAGGGGATGATTTTAAAAAATTGACTGTCATAATTGACGATTGTCTAGCGTTAACTTTCATCTTCGACAAAGGAGCTTCCTGTGTGACATTGTCAAGTAATACCATAACTTAGCTTTTAATATTTCGTCGACAAACCTTAAGTGCAGACAGATCGTCCACATACTTCCATCGATCTGTGAGGTATTCATAAGGCTATTAATCAATATTAGGAATAAAGTGAGACCTGATTAGGGCTCCCTGGGGACATCACAAAAAATAGGAAGGGGATCGGAATAACTTTTTTATATTCAAGCGCTTAAGAACAATTTATCAAAAAAAGAGGCAACAATTTTAATTAGAAAGTGACTAACTTGAAACTCCACAAGCAGTTTATTTACAAGGATACTGTGGTCAATTAGATCGAACGCTTTCTTGAGATCAGTTAATAAAAGATTCAACCAAGTATCAGGGTTTTCAAGGTTTTTCTAAGAATGGTGTCAGGAAAACTAACAGCCTAGTGTGAAGCAGATGTCTCCTTCAGGTTTACAAACTGTTGTATGTCAACAAGTTAAAGAATCTTTTCCTTTAACCAATTAGCTAAAAAACCCTCGTACATTTTTTAGAAAACTGGAGTCAAGGTGATTGATCTTAGTCCGGTAAAATGGTTCAGGCCTCTGTTCTTTTGGATTGGAGTAATAAAGCCTAGCTTCCAGCAAGACGGGTAGCATCCGGAATTAATATCATTAGAAAAACTAACAAGGGGTGTTGAAAGTCTACCAGGGGATGTTTTTATTAGATCAATTAGGATATCAGTGGGACATATACTAGTTTTTATTAATTTGTGTATTTTTCTATTATTTCCTTCGCTGAAGTTTTCAGGATTTTATCTTTTGGAGTTTCAAAAATTAGATGGTTTCTGAGAGAGGGGGAACCTTTGTACAATGTTAGCTAGGTGTTTATTGAGCTCATTGGATGTTAAGGCGGTTCATCCAAAAGAAAATCAAGGCTCTTGCACGAACGACCCCCTATTTCTTTCTACATTGCCGAGGTTTGCTCTGTTTTAAGCAATTTAATTCATTCTTACCACAATGAGAAACAGCACGATGCATTTCTTTTTTTATTTGTTTACAGAGAGATAAGGTATCACATTTCTTTCCAAGGCGAAAAAGTTTTAGTTTCAAATGTATTAGCCCTTTTATTTTTTCATTAATGTAAGGTTTACTTGAGTAACTTCCTGGTAACCCTTGGGAAACTTTTTGGTAATTTGTCATTAATTTTGTTTGAAACAAGGTAACCTTCGAATTAAGATTTACACACAACAAAACATCATCCCAACTCTCAGACGTAATCTAAGATTCAAAATCAAAAAGACCTTGACTTGTTTTTGGCCGGTACAAAAAGGCAGAGACTGAGTAATTTGTTTTAAAAACTAGCAGTGGTTTCATTGTAGCATGAAATGATAGCTACCAGCGAGGAGAGGAAGGGTTATTGGAGTATTGTACAAGATCAATAGATACTCTGCGCTGCTTGGTTGTCAAAAGAGATTAGCTATAATGTGTGAGGAACGCCTAAGGGTGTTAAACTGAATTTCCTATAAATTTTGATGAGGATCTTGAAGTAAAAAAGGCACTATATGCATTCAGTTGGTCAAAAGGCGTATCTGCCATACCCCAGGACCGACTTGGGATGTTAATTTGAAAGTTTGATAGAATGATGAGAGGATTTTGAACTAAATCAAAAAAAGCTATCTAAATCCTGGTTGTCAAAATATGTATTTGCTACGTCTTGGAATGGCCTTGGGTGCTAAATTGAAACTTTCAGGAAATTTTGTGGGGGTGTTGAACTAATTCAAAAGACACTATTTGCGCAAAGAGAGTGAAAATAGCATATCCACAATATCTATGGAACGGGTAAAGCTATAACCGTATCTTTTTTTGTTTTTATGATTGTTATTTTTAGAATTAGATGATGGAATAGCAGCTAATAATGATATCCTTAGCCATGTAAAGTATTCTAATTTGACAGTTAAGCAGGAAGTTAATTCACCAGTTTTTTTGACACAATTGAAACTTGACCTGGATTTTCCTGAGACCAATCTTTTTGACGGCTGAAATAAACATATGTTTCTAAGATATAAAAGTCTATTTAACAAGCCAAGTTATTCATCTTGTTCTATTTTTTTTATAATTGTTTGTTTCTCTCTTTCAGTCGAAGAGCCTGAGGAGGATCGAAGGTCTACGATGGTTCGCCTTTGTCAGCAATGAGAAGCTGCTGCAGCTCACCAAGCAGTCTCGGTTTTCGACCCAAGCAGCCGAGCGAACACTACGATGGTTCGGACACCTACTTCGAATGCCTCCACACATACCTGTGAAAACGATCCATGACTTCGACCCTGTCAAAGCCGGTTGGAAGCGACCTCGCGGCCGACCGAAGAAACGATGGTCTGACAGCCTGTCCGAGTTCCTGGCGATGGCAAATATCAGGTTGAGCGATGTGCAAACGCTTGCCATGGACCGAAGTGGATGGAGGAGGCAGACGTCCCTCTCTACGCCGAGCAGCGCCCGGCAGGAGGCATAAGTCAAGTCAAGTCCAGTCTCTTTATTGGTTTATTTTTGTTCTTTGTTCATTTAAAAAAATAAAAAAAAAGTACAAAGTTATTTTCTGTATTAATAATTATTTTCGGAATGTCATTTATGGGTATGTCAGTTAACATACTCTTTAAAATATAAAAAATTGACTTCAAGGCAGAGAAACAGTACATGTAAAACTTTTCTACATCGTGGATGTAGTATATCGCACTGAGAAAGCATACTACACCAGTGACCATGAGAGCAGGCTAAGATATAAAAGATGATCATTTTGATCCAATTCAAATTTGCCTTGTCTTGTGTATTAACCGTTAGTATACAAACCGTAAAATGTGTCGGTGCCTATTTAAGAAATCAGTAGTTCTTTCAATCGCTAAGTATTGACGATTAGATTTTTACCCGCTGTTCGTGTCATGTCTGATGACTAGAGTCACTAACTCACCTTGCAAAAGAAGAAGATTCACTGCTAATGGCATGCTAATAACCATATGTACAGAATGTGGCATGGGACTGTTGTTTACTTTTCAAAGAAATTTCTTCATAGAGCGCCACAGTAAAGAGTTGGGCATTACTGGCCTATAGTTTTACATTGCACCACAGAGACATTTCATATCTAAAAGGAGATGATGTTTTTCAAGTTTTTTTCTTATTTGAATCATGAAATTATATTCCTAAGTATTGAATGAATTTTATCAGCCCTATATTATAATTCAGGCATAAAAGAGTTAATTGAGCCTTACAGAATACCTGAGTTTGATCTACTTTTAATCTTTGTCATGCTCAACTGCTTACAGTTTTTGCACAAAACTCCCTTTCATCTTGTTTGTGAGCTGCAAATATTTAATGCTCTTTCTATTCCAGATGTCAAAATTCCTATTTCAGAATACAAGTATGAATCTCCAGAAGTTGCATCGTGCAGTATAGATGGTCAGTTAGAACAACTCCACTCTAGGGTAAAACCCTTTGAGTGTAACACTTGTTCAAAAAAATTCTCCCATACGAGCAGTTTGAAATTCCATGATAGAATACACATTGGGGAAAGACCCTATGAGTGTAAAATTTGTGACAAAAAACCCTTCCAGATCATCTATTTATAAACGCATGAAAGAATTCACTCGGGGGAAAAACGTTGTGAGTGTAAAAGTTGTGAGGAAAAATTCCCCCGAAGGACTACTTTACAATTGCGTGAAAGAATTGACTCTGGAGAAGAACCACCGTGACTGTAAAATTTGTGAGAAAAATTCCCCCGAAGGACTCATTTGCAATTGCATGAAATAATTCACTCGGGGGAAAAGCCCTATGAGCGTAAAATTTGTGAGAGAAAATTTTTCCTGAAAGCCAATTTAAAATCGCATGAAAGAACTCACTCGGGGGAAAAGCCTTATGAGTGTAAAATTTGTGAGAAAAAATTCTCCCAAATGTGCGGTTTGAAATCACATGAAAGAATTCACTCGGGGGAAAAACCCTATGAGTGTAAAACCTATGAGAAAAAAATTTCCAACAAAAGCAATTTACCATCGCATGAAAGAATTCATTCGGGGGAAAAGCCCTTTGAATGTATATTTGTGAGAAAAAATTTTCCGAGAAGAAAATTTTGCGATCGCATCAAAGAATTCACTCGAGGGAAAAAAACCCTATGAGTACAAAATTTATGAGAAAAATTCTTCCGAATGAGCAATCAAAGAATTAACTTGGGGGGAAAACCCTTTGAGTGTAAAATTTGTGCTAAAAAATTCTCTCCTTCCGATAGTTTGACAGTTCATCAAAGAATTCACTCTGGGGAAGAGCCTCATTAGAGTAAAATTTGAGAGGATAAATTCTCTCTCATGAGCAGATTGAAAGCGCATCAAAGAATTTATTCAGACGATAAAACAAGAATGTATTTTTTATGGAAAATAGTGTTCTCACAAAAGGAATTCCTATTATTGTAAAAGTAATTGGTTAGGTAAAACTATGATTGTTATTTAATGCAATAAATTGTTTTTCCAGATGTAGACTTTAAAAGACATCAAAGGATAGACTTTATTTTATCAGATGAGGAAAAAAGTATTGTCTGTTTAAAATGTTTTAGTCAAGCAAAATGTTTTAGTCAAGAAATCTAAAATAATTTTTATTGTTCTTTTTATTGCAACTGTGAACATTCTTGACCCTGTTTTTTTTTTTTTTTTTTTTTTTTTTTTTTTTTTTTTTTTTTTTTTTTGAATTTTGAGATTTACTGTATTTTGATACTTATGTAAATATTCATGATATTTATTGTTTTAATTTAGTTTTTCGGTGCTATACAACTTAAGGATTGTTTTGTAATGAGAGATTCAATGAACGCATGAGCAATGACTCTTGGAAAAGTGAGTTATTATGCCCATTGATATAGAAAATAATTTGATCTGTATCTTTGTTTGTATCCCTTTCTCCCTATACCTCCTAGGTGGTCGTATAATCCATAATATGTTGAAGCAAATGTTTGGTGAGGGAAAAAACTGCTTCCATGCTTTAGTAATTTGGACATATAAGTGCTTGAACGACGACTTTGAAACACCTAAGACAAGCCATAGAACCAAACACAATCAACCAAAAAGAAGTTGCCATGGACATGCAGCACAGTGTAGTTAGTAAACATAAGTAAAACACCGTAAAAATAAAAACACCCCAAATTTTTTAAGCTATTCCTAAGTGATCACCATCTTTAATGATAAATACACACTAGCCTTCTATTTTGTAAAAAAAAATAAAAAAAAAAAATCCAGATGGGAAGCCATATTTTTTTGAAATAATCGAAAAATTAAAGTGACAACCGATGAATAAAGGAGCGGATCAAAATCCTATCCGTGTTAAAATAAGAAGGCTAAATTGATGGTTATAAGTGCGGTTATATCTAAAAATTTTTGGTTTCTCCTGGGAGGCTGTAAAGAGGGAGGTTTTGAATAGATAGGGATGGAGAAGAGGCGTGCGTAGCTGCGTTGGCCTCAGGCTGCTTGGTGCTGTGATGTGTCGTTAGTAGTAGTATTGTTGGTGTAACTTTTAAGTTTAGGGATTCTGCCAAGTCGATAAAGATACAGTTGAGAAAAACATACACAGTATCCATATTAGAATAGGAAGACTAAATTGATGGTCATAAGTGCGTTTATATCTAAAAATTTGTGGTTTCTCCTGGGAGGGTGTACAGAGGGAGGCTTTGAATAGATTAAGATGGAGAAGAGGCACGCGTAGGCTGCTTGGTGCTGTAATAAGCTGTTAGTAGTAGTAGTAGTATTGTTGGTATAACTTTTAAGTTTAGGGATTCAGCCAAGTCCATAAAGATACAGTTGAAAGAAAAAAAGAATAAATCGCTGGTTTTCATTTTTATGACAGTGGAAAAATTATCTGGATCTTTTTGGAGCTTTTGCTCTCACATGTAGTTTAGAGCAGACTTATTCCAATTTACTTTAAAAATATTCTCAATGTTAAAAGAGAAAAAAAAATTGTCGTTGTTTAACTGTATTAGCTTTAATTAAGTAAAACCTAAAATTAATTATTTTTAAGTTTTAAAGCGACTAAGCAAATTTTATTTCATCGGGTTAATATAAAAATGAAATACAAACGACAACAAGCAACTACTTTAAAAAGTTCATAATTGAACCAAAAATCTGATACTCCTAAAAACGAAGCATAAAGTAAACCAACCAGTGGCATCACTAGAGGGAGGGAGGCACGTGTCCCACAGATTTTGCACAATACCTGTTTTGGGCGTACTCAAACAATTCATCAAACAATGCCTTTTTTTGGTATTTAAATCGAGAAAAATGACAAACAAGTTCGACCCACCCTAGATTTCTAAAAATACATGTTCCCCCCTCTCCTAAATATTTGAGAGTTGACGCCACTGATACCAACACTTAATTATTTTTGAAATAGTACATTGTATGTTTAATCAAAACCAAGAGTTAGTCTAGACCAGAGATGTTTCGTAGGAGAAGGATTAAGAAGCAACAATTTATAATGACTGGCTGGTTACACCAGAATTTTTCTTCATTTTTCTTAACAATAATAAATATGAAGTTTCATCTTATCTGGTTGGTAAACCCCAAGAGAAACTTAGAGAATACGTTCTATACTTCTCTGTCAAAACTTAAGCTTCAATTCCATTATTCTTATGATATATTTATAGCATTGTTCCTTATTTCTGGAGAGAAAAATAACCATGAATGCCATCATATTTAGTTGGTAAACTTCAAGAGAAACTAAGACAATACGTCCTATACTTTTATGTTAAAATATGTACTTCAATTTCATTATTCTTGTGACATATTGATAGTATTGTTCCTTTTTTGTGGAGGCAAAAATAACCATGCATGTCATCATATTTAGTTGGTAAGCCCCAAGAGAAACTGAGAGAATACGTCCTATATTTCTGTGTTAAAACATGTACTTCAATTTCATTATTCTTCAGGCATATTTATAGCATTGTTCCTTTTTGTGGAGAGAAAAATAACCGTGCATGTTTTAAACCAGATTTGGTAATGCTGAGGAACAATTATAAACTGCCAAGGAAATGAAGTTTCTTAAGAGACAATTTTTATATATATTTTTTTAACCCGCTTGGTTCTTTTGTGAGATATACTAAATACGTTAAAAGAGCAAAAGTTTTTGAGGCGCAATTTTTTTTATAAATTTTCTTTCTTTTTTTTACTAGTAAATTTCTTTTTGTTTTTACAAGTAAAGTAAATTCTCGGAAATAAAAAATTATTTCTATTTTGACTGGCCAAGCACATTAAAAGGATATTCAACCCTCTCCTTGTTGTTTTTGACGCCTCTGGTCTAGATACGATTGATATAAATACAAATAGCGGATTCCCATAGACTGCATTCTTGAACATAAATCCGAATAACCATGTCAGCTATCCTGAAAAAATACACAATTTTTTTATTTTGTTTCACTTTTTATCAGTGGAAAGACTCAGATTTCTCTCCGTTCGAAGTTAAATCGTAGCCTCTGATCATCAAAATTAATTCATTATTAAACGTTAGGCTGTTATCGACGATGATCGATTAATGCGTCCAATCGAGTACTCGGAACTAAAGCTTCTACGGCTTTTAATTGGTAGTTCTCCTAGGGTGTATCCGTTTGGTCGATACTGTCCTGACTGTATACTTGCTCTCCTAAAACTCGCCGCTACTACTTCTACATGATCCAAGTCTTGAATTGTTGAGCTAGTTTTGACTTTCACCAACTTCCTGTAGAAGCATATAACAAATAAAATGAACAACATTATAGATGGCACTAAAATCGATGTTGCTATCCAAGAAGCTACTGGTGACGTTTTGAGAAACTGCATCCAACAAATAAATAACAACTCAATTAAGAATAGACCAACTCCAATAACTGTGGACAAAGTCCAGGCTATATTTATATGAAACCTGAAAAAGAAAGCGTATTATATATAACAAAAAAGAATTGTGGAGGGAGGGTACTTGTCTAAAAAGTTTTTCTTTAAACTTTAGAAAGGATATAAAAACTGATGAACTGTCATAAATAGACTTACTCTGATTACTAAAGATATTATCAAGGCTGACAACAAAAGTCTAAAATAGAAAGCAAATAACGAAGTGTAGAGAGAGGACACTTATATAAGGAAATTCTTTTTAACTTTGAAAAGAACACAGGAAATAATTCACCCATCAAACAGTTCGTGGTAACGAACTGTAAGTAAGGAGTGACCCGGCTCAATAGTAACTGAAACTCTAAAAACCGGAATTTTGATACCAATAGATATATTAAAAGAATCAGCTTATTGTGCTAATTTCAAATATATGAGTTTTATAAAGTTTAGTTTTGCTCATTAAAGGCTACGAGCCTGAGAAAATTTGCCTGAAATCGAAAAAACATGAAATACCCTCTAAAAGTCATAGAATCTTAACGAAAGTTCAGCAGATCAGGTTCAGTGTATCAGAAAATCCTATTGTAGTGGTTTCAAGCTCTTATCTGCAAAAATGTAGAATTTGTTGTTTTTTTTTTTTGCCAGAAGAAAGATCATGGATGCGTGTTTTTTTTTCTTTTTTTTCAGGGGTAATCGTATCGATTCAGTGGTCCTATAGTATCGTGATACGGCTCATTTGAACGGAAATTCAGGGTTCAAGTGCACTTAATAAGGAACCAAAAAGATTGGAGAGTAACTAGGTCCCCTCCCTGCCCATTTTGTCCCAAAATCGTCCGATCAAAATTTTGAGATAGCCATTTTGTTCATCATAGCTGAAAGGCTTAATAACTATGCCTTCGGATATGACTTGCCCCCCCCCCCCCCCAGGGTAAAGGTCTTTAAGTTATAAAGTTAGCCCTCTGCTTACGCATAATATTTGTTATTGGGAAGCATGTATACATTTTTGGGTGGGTAAACGAATTTTCTGCAGGGGTTTTTCAAGGGGTGAATTTTCCATGGGGAGGGAATTTTCAAGCGGCTGAACTTGTCGAGGGAAGTTATACACTGGGAAAGTTTGCCAGAATTCCTATACAAAATTCATCTTGTATGTCTTAATTTATCTTTTCCGTCTCAATTTTATGCGTGAAGTTGTTAAGGGTAATTGTCCGGGGTAAATTTTCACCGGCATTGAATTGTACAGAGGATATATCCGTGGGGAGGGGGATTTCTCCGTGGAGGTGAGGCCAGATTTCTTGGGATTATTTATAAGACGATCAATTAATTATATTAATCAATTAATTACAATTAAATACAGAAACGAGTTTTTACAATTGAAAGCAAGGAGCAACTTTAGAACTTATAATGAAAAGAAATTATTACTTATATGAAGATGATTTTCTCCTCCTCAACACCTCATTCTTTACGCTAGAGTTTGAATGTTGTCCCAATTCTTTAAGAACGACTCTTGAAACACGGGTCATTTAATTAGAACAATAAGAAGCTATTTTAAAAGTACTCAAAAACTTTAGCGTAAAGAGTGAGGTGTTGAGGAGGGGGCAATCCCCTTCAAACATGTAATAATTTCTGTTCGTTTTAAATTTCAATGCTGCTCCTTACTTTCAGTTTGAAAAAACTTGTTTTTTCCATAAATAGACTAAATCTAATTACTGTAGACGCTCTCCTGGCTGAAAATATAAATTTAGTAAGCAAGACACAAATTGCAGAGGAAGGTTGCTTGTTTAAAGAGATTGAGACTGTTTTTCAACTTTGAAAACCACAAGTGTGTTAAAACGAATCCAAAAGACAAATATCTCAATTAAAAATAAACTAACTCCGATAGCTCTGCATGAAGTCCAAACAGTATTTCTGTGAAACCAAACAAAACAAGTCTAAATTAAAAAGTAAAGATTGAATTGTGGAGTGAGAACAATTATTTAGAGAGGTTCTTTTTAACTTGGGAAAGAGTATTGAAATTGAGAAACTATCCTAAATAAAACAACTCTAATTACTGTAGATACCGTCCAGACTGACACTGGAAGTTTAATTTAGAAAGTAAAATAACGAAGGATTGTGGAGGAAGGGCACACATTAAAAGAGATTGTTTTTCAACTTTTAAAAACAAAAAAAATCCAACAAATAATTAACATCTCAATTGAGAAATGACTTCAATAACTTTGGCTAAACCCCAGGCCATATTTCTGTTAAATTTGGCAAAGAAAGTTTTATTTAGAAAACAAACGTTAATTTGTGGAGGGAAAATACTTATTTCAAAAGATTTCTTTTTAACTTTGAAACACAGGAAATGATGAACTGCCGTAAATAGACCAACTCTAATTCCTGTGAAAACTTGTCCAGGCTGACAGTGAAACTCTTAATTTAAAAAGTAATAGACCAGTTGTGGAGTAACGTTGCTTATTTGAAGAGATTGTTTTCCTCTTGGAAAAAAAAGAGTCCAACAAATGAATAACTGCTCTATTAGGAATAAACTTCAGTAACTTTGGCCAAAGTGCAGGCTATATTTTTACGAAACCTGAAAAAGAAAGTCTTACCTAGAAAGCAAACTACAAATTGTGGAGAGAGGGTGCTTATTTCAGGACTTATTTATTTAACTTTGAAAAGAACCCAGGAAATAATGATTTGCCATAAATAGACCAACCCTAATTACTGTAGTCAATGTCAAGGCTAACAAAAAAAAATTGTAACATAGAAAGCAAAGAACAAATTGTGGAGGGCGGAAATTTGTCTAAGGAGAATCTTTTAAACATTAATTCCAGCTATATCCGTATGAAAAATCATTAAGAATATCTTATTTAGAAAGCAAACGTTGAGTTGAGGAGGAAGGACACTTATTGAAGGAGTATTTTTTATTTACTTTGTAAAGAACATGGGAAATGATGGACTACCATAAATATACCAACTCTAATTACTGTAGATATTGTCAAGGCAGACAACAGAAGTCTAATTTAGAAAGCAATAGACCAATCGTGAGGGAAATATGCTTTTTTAAGAGAGAAAAAAAGAATTCAACAATAAATAACTGTTCTATTAAGAATAAACTTCAATAATTTCGGCCAAATTTCAGGCTATATTTGTGCAAGACCTGACAAAGAAAGTCTTATTTAGAAAACTAACGTTAAATTGTGGAGGGCGGATACTTGCTTAAAGGAGACTATTTTTTAACTTTGAAAGGGCACGTGAAGTGATGAACTGCCATAATTAGACCAAGAAAGTAATACAAGAAAATTGTTTACTTTCTAAGTTTTTTCATGTGGTAACTTTAATTAATGAATCCCAAAATCTTACCTGGATTTTGCATCAGATTTATGTTTACCTCATATTATATTAAATTTATTTTCCCAGTTGACGTCGTATAGACTTGCCCCAGTTTCTGTGGATAATGTTTATTAATTAATATAAGTGAAACTTGAAAAAAAGTCTAATTTAGAAAGCAAAGGACGAATTATGATGAAGGATAGTTGTGTATAGTGTTGTAGGAAGAAGCTTAGATACGATGCTTCTAAAGGTGCTATATGAAATATTTTGTCAAATTGAATTTTATTTTTTCAGTTCGACCCATTGGATCCTTCGATTCGACTTATCAAGTTTGGTTAGTTAGTATCATCTGTTTTCCCGCATCTTAATTGGCACTCAGGAAATTGCGAGGTTTTAGTATGTTTCAAATGTTTTTCTCAATCCCAGAAGTACTTATAAAATCTTAGTATCTTCATACCGATTTTTCAATCACATGTCCAAGGCTTAAGAAATCCTTTCATGTAATGTACTGGTAGCTAATAACAGCCAAAAAAGCGAGATGTATTTTGTGGTTCCTCCCCCCTCCCCCCTTTATTTTTTTTGGTTTGACATTCCTTCTTCTGAGCTGCTGCGCCGAACTTTAGAAGGGAGGAGGGCAGTTTAGAGTCAAGGAACGCTCCCAGTGCTGTTCGGCTGTCAATTGGCACAGAATCTAAAAACATTCAGTTTTTGCATGTCAGTGCCTAATCAGTTACAGTTACTGAACTCCAGTCTTCCGCAGAAAAGAGAAACCTTGTACCCACATATAGCCAGGTCAATCAATTTGCATATCATGAAGTGACGAAAAATCTTTCTCTATTTTACCGTATCTTGTGTGAGAGGATAAAAGCACCAATAGGTGTTGGGGGGGGGCAACGATGCTTTTTGAAGCTGCCTGCAGGCTCCAGATGAGCCTTTGTGGCCAAGAGCTAGGGTCTTTTGTCTGCCACCCACCTTCTTCCCGTAATGTATAATCTTGTAGTACTTTAGGTACTTCCTGGATATGGTGTCTGTAGTGACGTCAATGAACGTCAACGAAAATACCAAAGAAAACTTTCAATGGAGATAGCGAAAAGAAAGTATTTTTCAAAATTTAGAGGATTAAAGATCTTGGGGGTGAGGGCAATCCTTCCTGCCCCCCACCCAATTGACGGCACTGGATCTCTGGCTGGAGATAGCAACACTCGATCGAACTACCGTAGATACCTGGATTGAGTAATGTCCGCATGAAAAAGCACCTTTCTTCTTTATATAGTTAGTCTGTGTAGAGAGTTAAACTTTATTTATTTGGAATTTCTGCCTTTTTGAGCATTTCATCCTACGCTTGATATATAAGCACAAATGAGACCTTAAGGAAGTTTATGATATATTTACGTCAAGAATTTTGAAACAATTTAAAGACAATAAGTAAACCCGAGTCTAAAGATGGTCAAGTCCAGAACCAGGCATTCAAAGTTGAACGTTTAAAAGGAATATCCATTTTGGACGGATATTCAAAAAGTTTGGATGGTCCCAGGAGTTTGTAATTCCTGGGACCACAAGTCCAGGAGTTACAAACCTTCTTCCAGTAATGGGTTAAATTGTATGGTGATGCAGAACGCCATCGCGGGAGGATCCTCTATGGGAGAACAACTGCGGCAGGGCGTAAGATCCAGGTCTATGGACAACAGCCTCTGCAAAGGGCCGCCTCGACCCTTTCGGGGCACCTGCAAGACTGGGGACCATGCGGTCAACTCTATTCCTACTTGAGGAGTGGCGCCCCTCGAGGAAATTATAGCATAAACGACACAGCATTCACACGGGATTCTGACTAATGGATAATTCTTCTGGACTTGGTATGTTTGGACGGGCTTCTTCGAGATGAAAAACCTCTTCCTAGCTAATTTATCTATTATGGGCTGCCTCCCCGTAGTAGCATAATATTTGTAGGCATGAATATATAATGAGTCGGAGGTAATAGGCTTGAGATTGTCTGTGCAGGATTTCGACTCTTGTTGATAGAAGAGCATCGCCAAGTGCTGAAAACCATGTTGTGACCAAGATGGGCCCAGGATTGCACAAAACCCCCATTCATGGAGGTCCCACAGACTTCTTGCCGTCTGGTTCTAAGCCGGCTTAAGCTCTTCGGTGTAGACTTGAGAAGATATGTGATCCCCGTCCTGCACACATATTCGGGATCATTGCTTTTCCTGAGGCGAAAATAATTTCAATGATTTAAAGAACATGAAAATTGGAACTTGGAATGTTACGACGTTAAAAAATGACTATCGTATCAACATTTTGACTCACGAATTCAAACGATTCGAACTGGATCTATTAGGAGTTTCGGAAACTCATATCCCAGGGGTAGGAAGTATGAAATTAGGTGATATAGAATTTGTTTAGTCAGGCAGGAAGGATGGGGTACATAGTAGGGCTCATGATGAATAAGGAAGCAGCTAAGTCTTGTTTTGGCTTGGAAGGTATTAATAATAGAACATTAATTGCTCATTTTATGATTAAAAAGTTCAGGGTATCATTTATAGTAGCATATGTCCCTGTAGAACCGACTGACGGAGATACTAGTGACTCAGATGAATTTTACTTACAGTTACAGGAGCCAATAGACAGGGTCCGACGTAAAAGTATGATGTTTTTACTGGGAGATTTTAACGCCCAGGTTGGTAGAAATAGGGATAGATTGTATCCTAGCCTAGGTAAATTTGGTGTTGGAAAAGAAAAGAGTAATGGATACAGACTTTTGCAATTTTGTAGGTATAACAATCTAGTTATAACCAATACGGCGTTTGGTCATAAAATGGCTCATAAGTTAACATGGTACTCATGTGATGGTAAGACAGCAAACCTTATTGATTATGTTATTGTAAACCGAAGACTGGCAGGATCAATACAAGTTACTAGGGTATATAGGAGTGCCGTTATTGATGTTAAAAGTAAAGATCACCATCTAGTAGCGTCAATCGTTAATTTAAAGCTGAAATATCGGAAGGGTAACTACCTACCGGGAAGTTATGATGTTGGTAGACTCCAGCATAAGAATTTGAGAGACACTTTCCAGGAACAGTTGAATATTAAACTTGAGAGTTTAAAATTTGATAATGGGGAAGATGGTTGGAATAATTTTAGAAAAATAATTTGTGAAGTTGCTGAATGTGTCTTTGGGAAGAAAGCTAGAACTGCAGCTAAGAATATTAGTGAAAAAGCTTTATGTTTGATAGAAAGGAGAAAGGACTTGTACAAGAATTACCTTAGTGATAGATCATATGAAAACAAAAGGAATGTAAAGAGAGTGGAGAAACTATTAAAATATGAACTAAGGAGGTGGGAAGTGGAGGCCATGGATAAAATTGCCGAGGATCTAGAAGATGCAGATAGACGGCATAATAGTAAAATATTGTACTGGCATGTTAACAAACTGAGAGGGAGTAGTCAATGTGGACTTGACCCAGTTAAAGATAGGAATGGGGCCGCAATTAGTGATAACTACTACTACTACTACTAACAACTCACCGCACCACCAAGCCGTCTGAGGCCAACACAGCTATGCACGCTCCTCCTCCACCCCAATCTATTCAAAGCCTCCCTTCTTCCACCCGCCCACGAAGTTCCCATTTCCTTTAAATCCTTCTTTATGATTTCCTCCCACCCCAAACGGGGACGACCTGCTTTCCGTTTAGCCCTAGATGGTTGGCCGAAAAGAACAATCTTCGGCAATCTGTTATCTTTCATCTGCACAACGTGCCCTAACCACCTCAATCTTTGTTTCATTATAGCCCTAGAGAGCGGTATTGAACCACATTTTTCGTATAGCCTATTGTTTGAAATACGGTCAGTCAGCCGGGTACCCAGAACAATCCTTAAGCAATTTAACTGGAAAACATCTAGCAAATCTTCATCCGCTTTTTGGAGCATCCATGCTTCAGAGCCATATTTGACCGCTCTCCTCACTGTAGCTTCTAATATTCTAATCTTGGTTTGCAGACTTATCTTCCTATTCCTCCAGACTTTTTTTTAACTGTGAAAAAACACCCTGAGCCTTGGCTATTCCATTTTTAACATCTCCACTGCTCCCACCATCTTTACTAATACTACTACCAAGGTAATTGAAGCTGCCCACCTGATCAATCTTTTCATTACCCAACGTCACCTTTTCATCTTCACTTATT
>JAQQPU010010655.1:0-28721 GCA_029168905.1 Artemia sp. Kazakhstan ARC1039 | reverse complement strand
TAAACTAAACTTCAACTATAACTAAAACTCTAAACTAAGACTCTAAGCTAAAACTCTTAACTATTACTAAACTAAACTTCAACTCTAACTAAAACTCTAAGCTAAGACTCTAGGCTAAAACTCTAAACTCTTAACTAAAACTAAACTAAACTAGAACTTCAACAAAAACTCTAAGCTAAGACTGTAAGCAAAAATTCTAAACTTTTAACTAAAACTAAACTAAACTAGAACTCTAACAAAAACTCTAAGCTAAAACTCTATGCTAAAACTCTATACTCTTAACTAAAACTAAACTGAACTAGAACTCTAATTAAAACTCTAAGTCTGAGCTAAAACTCTTAACTATAACTAAACTAAACTAGAACTCTAACTAAACTCTACGCTGAGACTCTAAGCTAAAACTCTAAACTCTTAACTAAAACTAAACTAAACTAGAACTCTAACAAAAAACTCTAAGCTAAGACTCTAAGGTAAAAACTCTAAACTCTTAACTATAACTAAACTGAACTTCAACTCTAAGCTAAGACTGTAAGGTAAAACTCTAAACCCTCAGCTAAAACCAAACGAAACTAGAACTCTAACAAAAACTCTAAGCTAAGACTCTAAGCTAAAACTCTACGCCAATGGGTTAAAGAAAAA
This sequence comes from Artemia sp. Kazakhstan ARC1039, assembly GCA_029168905.1. Lineage (NCBI taxonomy): Eukaryota > Metazoa > Arthropoda > Branchiopoda > Anostraca > Artemiidae > Artemia > Artemia sp. Kazakhstan ARC1039. The sequence continues at coordinate 28,082 of JAQQPU010010655.1, read as the reverse complement.
AAACGGATAAATGTTGGATAAATTCTAAGTCTAAAAAATTTAGTCCGAAAGAACTAAAAAAAAATCAAAAAAGGGAACGAGGAAGGGAGGGGCTCGGGGGGCTTTGGGGTCCCGGGGGGGGTTTTGGGGGGCTCAGGGGGCATTAGGGAGCCCTTTTGGGGCCCGGGGGGTTCCTTCGGGGTAGGGGTAGAGGGTTCGGGGGCCTTTGGGGTTGGGGTAGAGGGGTTGTTGGGGTAAGGGACCTCACAACACTGTTCAAATGGAACTTGTGTATTATAACGACCACAGAGTTTCACCATCAAATCATCTTCTAAATCATCTTCTAAAATTATCTTCTAAAATACCTCAAACGGTTCCGCTTAAATCATCTTCTAAAATGCCTCAAACTGTTTCGCCCAAATAATTCCCTAAAATGCCTAAAACGGTTTCGCCCAAATAATCCCTAAACGTAATTTATGCGTGTTCCTTTTGTTTTGGCATCCCTGTGCTGTCACATTTGAAATCCCTAGGAAACCCTTTCCCGTGTTAATCTCTTCATCTCTAGGATCAAAACATTCGCCCGGAGACAATTCTCCTGGATGAACACCAACAAATCAATCGACCTTGACATCATCCATCAGACATTAATAAACTTCGCCCGGAGACAATTCTCCTGGATGAACACCAACAAATCAATCGACCTTGACATCATCCGTCAGAGATTAATAAACCTCGCCCGGAGGCAATTCTCCTGGACTAACACCAACAAATCAATTAACCTTGAAATCATCCGTCAGACATTAATAAACTTCGCCCGGAGACAATTCTCCTGGACGAACATCAACAAATCAATCAACATTGACACCATCCATCAAACATTAATAAACTTTGCCCGGAGACAATTCTCCTGGACGAACACCAACAAATCAATCAACCTTGACATCATCCATCAAACATTAATAAACATCGCCCCGGAGACAATTCTCCTGAACGAACACCAATTTCTCGGAAACGTGTTCTCCCTGGGGATTCCATGCCCTTATATGGTGCCCCGTCGGACTGACAGCACAGGTGTTCTCCCTATGGACTCTATGCCCATATATGGACTCCCGTCATGAACTCATGAGGTTAGGTTGCGCAATCAATTTCCCAGAAATCCGCTTCCCCTTCGATTACGCAATCAATTTCTCAGAAATCCATTTCCCCTAGGGAGTCTATGCCCATATATGGCGCCCCGTCATGAGTTATAGATCAATACCTTTCCCCCACCGTTAATGCGCATGTGGAAACTTCGCCCCGGAGACAATATACTTGAAAACAACAAATAAATCGACCTTGAAAATACATCAAAGTGAGAAAAATCCTGTTTTTTCATTCTCAGTGACAAAAACCATAAAAACATCCATAAATTATGTACTCGTTGGAGATATTATGTAATCAATTGACAAAAACCATAAAAACATGCATAAATTGCTGTTGACATCCAAGAAAACAACAAATAAATTGACCAACACTTATAACCATCCATGAAACATCCATCAAAGTGAGAAAAATCCTCTTTTTTCATTCTCAGTGACAAAAACCATATAAATATGCATAAATTGTTGTTGACATCCAAGAAAAACAACAAATAAATTGACCAACACTCATAACCGTCCAAGAAACATCCATAAAAGTGAGAAAAATACTATTTTTTCATTCTCAGTGACAAAAACCATAAAAACATGCTCATATATGGTGTGGGGTCCGGACTGACAGCACAGGTGTTCTCCCTAGGGACTCTATGCCCACATATGGACTCCCCCTCGGAGTCATTAGGGCTTCCCTACTGGCGAGGAACCTCAATACCTTCACTTGTCCGAGTTTCGTGACAATGAACATTGGACCTTTCCCGAAATATTCCTATGAAACAGTCTGGAAGGCACCCATAACAATACTTATACATAAAAGCCAGTGTATAAAAATTACGCAATCCATCTGCAGGCATTATATTAAGTATACTGTAAACTGACCGGACCGAATCTCGGTTCTTTATTCCACAAAATGATCTAATGGTATTATTCTGCAGTACACATATGGGGCAAAGTATTGAGGGGAAAGTACCAAGCCATACAGACGAACAGTGCAAAATATACGGATGTATGAGAGAAAAATATAATAACCATAAAATATATGGAGAAAAAAGTGTTTTAATTTACGGGTAATCCCTAAATTCCGTGATAGTATTTTACTTATAGCTTTTACATGGTATTTAAATGATAAATTTTCATCAATAATAGTCCCAAGGTACGTAACGGAACTTGACCACTTAACAATTACCTTCGGTCAAGCTTTTTCAGGAATCAAAGGATAATAATTTGGAGACCGCAAAAAGATAACAAAAGTTGCCTTGCTTATGTTTAGGTTTAGCAGGTTTACCTTCAACCATAGACATGTCTTAGCCATTGCTGGATTAATTGTAGAGGTAAGTAGTTGTTCAGTTGAAGCAACACACATCAATGTCGCGTCATCAGAAAATAAGGCTGTAGGGATCCTGGACCCAAAAGGTGCGGGATTGACTAAATCCCTAATTCTAGAAGTAGTTGCAAAAGCATTTGGCAGATCATTAGTAAAAATCAAAAAAAGAGTAGGACCTAATACAGAGCCCTGGGAGACACCACATTTAACAAGACTTTTACTTGAAGAAAATCTATTAAGGTGAACGTACTGCTCTCTATTATGGAGGTAATCATGAAGCAAAACCAAAGTAGCCCCTCTTAGTCCATAGAATTCACATTTTCACAAGAGTATTTGTTGGTTAACAGTGTCAAATGCCTTAATCAAATCCAGAAACAAACCTGCTACTTTAAGAATATTATCAAGGGATCCATTAATTACCGACTTTAAATATGGTAATGCCATCTCAGTAGTTTTTCCCTTCCTGAAACCAAATTGAATTGGATTTAACAGTTTATGCAGTTCGAAATGATCATATATTCTAGTGTTAATACACTTTTGTAGTACACGAGAAATAACAAGTAAGACCGAAATAGGCCGATAATTTCCAAGATCATTCTTTTTACCGCCTTTAAAAATAGGAGTTATCCTAGCAAGTTTCAAGCAATTAGGAAACCTTCCCTGTTTCAAACACACATTAATAAAGGAAGTAAAAACATAAGCAATATAAGGAAAAGCAGTTTTTAACACAAGAAGATTAGGTGAATCATTACCGGCCGAAGTACTTTTCATCCCAAAAATAATTTTCTCTACTTCATCACGAGAGAAGGGTTTCATCTGCATAGAAATATCAATTGGAGTCTTCATAAAAAACTCTAAAGGAGGATCAACATCAGAAGGTACAATACGGGAAGATAAAGTTACGCCAATATTAGCAAAATGTTGAGAAAGAGCATTACACACCTCTTCTGGTTTATTCGTTGGCGAACCATTCTGCATTACTACTTCATCGGGGAAAATAGAATTTTCTGACGATATAACACTTTTAATTATTTCCCATGTTTTTGCAGGGTTACCACAAGTTTCAGTGAATTTGTTTTCGAAATATTTTTGTTTAACATTTCTCAGTAATTTATTAAGGGAATTCCTATAATTTTTATAAATTCTTGAACAAATTGGATAATTTTTATTGTTTAAGCAATTCTTATAAAGTTGATTTCTTTTATTAATACAACGTAACAAGGTAGGCGACAGCCATGGTTTATTAGGATTCTTTTTCCTTGATAGTGAACTAGCCATCATACAAGTCTTTGTCATTATCAAAATCAGCATAATAATCATAAAATCTTTGAAAACTCATATCAGGGTTGCCACCGTCAGTAGGATTTTACTAGATGGTAAAAAAAAATCTAGTAAATTTAGAGGATCTAGTAAATTTCCTGGAATCTAGTAAAAAGTCGTGATTTATAGTAAACAAACCTATTGTTATTTTCCATGAATTTAGGGAAAAAATTAGGGTCCATTCATTACAAAATCTGATTTCGATTATATTAGATATTAGGGCTACTATAGGTTTCCGGAACTTTTAATTATGATATGAAAACGACAGAAAAGAGGAAAAGACAGAGAAAAGAGGAACAGAGAAAAAAAGAAGAAAAAAGGAAAAAAGATTGTGAAAATCCTATTGATTATCCTCCTATAGTAAAAATCGATGCTTGATGGTTCGCAAAATTTTTTTTTAGCATTTAGTAAAAACAGATACGATTTAGTAAATTTTTCCTTTCAGATTTAGTAAATTCTTCCAGGCCAGGGTGGCAACCCTGACTCATATTTATATCATCCGTAAGATCGATCAAATTATTCCAATCGACTTCTGCAATTTCCTGCTTAAACTTTTGAAGGTTATTGTGGCTAATCACGGGCATTGGACTCTTTGGAATTATTGGTGCTGACTTTGGGGGAATGCAAACCTCAAGTCTTATTGAAATCCCAAAATGATCTGATACACCTGTATAACTCTTTGAGCTGAAAAATCCAAATTTGAAAAAATATTGTCAATAAGCTTCGATGATGAGGTGGTGACTCGTGTGCATATATTAATAGTAGGAAATAAACCATAGGATATACAAAGCTGCAAAAAATCCATAGAAACGCTCGTATCAAGCTCCTGAAGGTCAATATTAAAATCCCCGAGCATCATAAATGAATGTGAACCAGTTGGTAATTTCTCAAGCTGCTTATCCAGAAGATCCATAAAGATAGGTATGGAGCCAGATGGCGGCCTATATAATACAATAACAAATACATCTTTAGGTTTCAGCCTAAACTGAAGAACAATTGGTTCAAATAACATTTCCTGATATACTACTCGGTTATTTTTTCCTAACCTCAATATCGCTTCAAATATAGGGTCCATATTCCTCCATGTAGTTGGAACTGTTGATTCCTATTGTAAAATTTGTATCTTGGAATTTGTAAGAGAGCTGAGTTGTGGTCATTCAACCAGGTTTCAGTAAGACCGATAACCTGAAAAACAGAAAGTTTACATACCTCGTTAAAAAAATTAAACGAAGCATTAAGCCCTTAGCAATTAAGGTGGAAGACTTTGAGGCCTCTCACATCATCATACTTAGATTGAATTCCATCTTTAAACAAATATTTCGAACTAATAGATTTATATTGGCCTGCTATCCCAACATCATAACCCCGATGTAGCTGCTCCGTAAATATACCTCCAAAAACTACATTAGAAGCATCCAGATTATTAAGACGGCTAATACTCCGGAAATCACGATCATAATTACCTAGTGTCATTAAATTCCAAAAAAGAAAAGCCTCGGTACATGGTTTCAATAATAATAAAGATAACAGACAGATACGAAAATGGAAAACAAAAATAAACAACTTCAAAACACTAATAAGAAAAATAACAGGCCATGAAAATATTGCCTGTAACCCGTTCATCTATCAAGCTTCTAACGCAACGGCTCGCAACTTAGTAATTCACACGACCCTCAACATCATAAGATCACTCAAAAACTAAAATAACAAATCACCAATAAAACTTAATCAACAAAATACACAAATTACGGTATCAACAGACCCTTTACATTGTACAAAGGCACTTTAGCTACAGTGTTGTCTTTTTTGACACTAATAACAGGGGGTAAGGTACCCGGCATTCCACTCCTTTTTCCACTTGACATTTACGGATACCCAGGAGCTTCTTATGCACAATGCGCACACGAGGCGTAACATCATCGCCAACAAATACATTCTTATACACACTGAACTGTTTCCTTTTAAGTTTTTTCGCATTACTCAAAATAGAAAATCGAACCTGTGTATTGCCCACTTTAATTCTTACAAACTTTTAGAGCACTGAACAACACTAAAAGACGGCAAATAACCGCTATCAAATGACAATCCATGCACCAGCACATTCGACATCAGAGACTCGGCATCATTAATTGGTACTTCATTTAGGCCCCAAAATAATAAGCAGCACATTTTATCGCGATTTTCTTCAGCAATCAATTGACTGACTTCTGAATTCACTTCCTCGTTGAATTTATTAGTTATCTTCGATTGATCCGCCACAATATTCTTCAAAACCAGAAGTTCTGATAGTATTTTATATTAGAAACTTTTTTAAATTTATAGAAACTTCCAAATTGAATTGCAGTTATTTATGAAAAATTACACACGAGGCAAACAAAATTGGATATTTGACAAGTTTCCTAAGAATCGTAGCCATTGTACGTTTCATTATATCAATTTAATTCAACCCTGAAACAGGTTCGGTGAAATTGGGTTGACTAACACGATTATAGACTATGGTCGCCTTTAAGACAATCCAATTCCCCCCTGGGAGTCCCAGAACAAGGGTATTATTATTATTATTATTATTATTCATTTATTGCCCGTCAAAAAAAGGTACAAAAGGTACAGTAGACGGAGTAATCACTAAAGAAAACAAAAAAAAAGAATAAAAAGAAGAAAAAGAAGGACACAAACACACATTGAAAATTCAAACACATGACAAAAGAAAACTCTTCATTACATTAATACGAACAGTAACTGTATGCATTACATTAATATAAAAAAAAAACTATTGTGAACAAATTGTTGACCATGGATGATTAAACTTACTTTGAAAACGGGATAGAGATTTATTAATACTAATATTAGGGTCAGCTAGCTTATACAAATGAATAATTTTACGGTTTCTTGTCCAAGGGGGCAAATGTAGAAGATATTTAGCAAATCTGAAGAAGATTGATCGTAGGTGCTTTTTATCTGTAACTGTAAAGAATTTCCAGAAAGGAGCAATGTAAAGCAGATGTGGAAGGGCTGTGGTGTTGTAAATGGATGCTAAAATGTAACGGTTGAAACGTAGTTTGCTTTTTACGATCACAGCGTAAGAAATGCTAATTTTACGTTCAATGTGAGAAATCAGCAAACGACGTGTGTGGCCTATACCAATTGGAAGTCCCAGGTATGTAGTATGGTCTGAGGGTTTAAAAAGAGAATCGTCCATATTTAGAAGAGAAGTAGAGAGATTTCGCCAATTGAAAAGGATAACTTCGGATTTCTCAGGATTAAAAGACAGACCGATTTTTGAATATTCATCTTTGAGGATTTTGGAATTCTGCTCAATGCGCTGGATCGTACGGCTGAGATTCAGGATGTCATCAGCATAACAAATAAGAGACATATCGATTCTCTCAAGAATGCATGAAGGTAGACACTTTGCCAAAACTTAGATAAGACTGCATAGTTCAAGTATTTAGAGAAACAAGCCAGTTTTCTTTAGTATATCTTTGCCTTTATGGTACTATTTGGCTCATTTGTTCAAGATTGATTTGTCAAAGTTTCTTACTTGCGGTATTTTTAAATAAACTCGGTTCAATTTATAATCAATCACTAGAAACTTGTAGTGTTTTTCTTGGTGCAATTTACTCTCAATATAATGTCAGAACAAACAAAAAAGGGGTTCATCGACCCTATTAGGCCCAAATTAGCCTGTATATGTACATATACGATGGCTGTGTAATCTAGATAATTTCGGAGACCTCATTGCCTTTCCATGACGATAAATAAAAGTTCAAATAGGGATAAAATCTTTTTAATAGACAGTGTTTCACAAACAGTGATAGAAATTCACGAAAAAAATACCAGATATTTCGGTCACATATGCAGTGACCGTCATCAGTAGTAAAACTAAACGAAAACAATAGTTTATATACGAAATAAATGGTTTGCCCATGGGGGCCCCTTTATCCCCATTATTAGCTAATATTTTTGTGGAGCATATTGAAACAATTGCGTTAAATTCATATTTTTTAAAACATATTTTTTGGGGCCGGTATATGGATGATATAATTTCAGTATGGGATTATGGGGAGGAGGAATTAAAAGGATTTTAGAACATCTTAATTTTTTTTTGGGGGGGGGCTTAAAGTTTACTTTTGAATTAGAAGAGAATGGGAAACTTCCTTTTCTTGATGTTCTTCTTTTAAGAAATGAAAATAGTCTGGATTTTAAAATTTACAGAAAACTGACAAATAACAATAGATTTTTGTCTTATAGTTCCGGTCACGCTCGCCAAATAAAAATTGGTTTCATAATTTCTTCAACTGACCAGATTTTTAGTATTCGCTCTCCAAAATTTGTTGAGGAGGAGTTGTCTTTTCTAAAGAAAATACTAATAAGTAACATGTATCCAGAGTGGTTAATTAACCAGACTTTTTCAAAAAGAAGAAAAAGGTTTCTAGAGATTTTTAAGGAAGTCTTGGAGACTACTCGGTAGAAAAATGTTTTTTGTTCCTTACCATATGCACCTGTGCTAAGTGAAAAACTTAAAAGAATTTTACAGAGTAATGATCTAAAGGTTGCTTTAAAGAGTAATAATACTTTAGGTAGTTTTCTAAATTCTGGGAAGGATCTAACTTCATTGGGGCAACAAAGTGGGGCCTATCAGATCCCATGTACTTGCGGATCTCATATGTGGGACGTACACATATGAGATTATTAAGATTATTGGAAATTAGATTTTTACAGCATAAAGATTCTATTTCATCGGCCTTAAAACAAGATTCTAGGTTTGAAGATTTTACTTCAGCTCTTTCGTAACATATTTTCAATTTTTCAGACCATTTCATTTTGTTCGATAATGTCTTTTTGATTTCTAGGGACCGGGGTCCCTAGAAATGCTGAAGTTGAAGTGCCTTGGTAAAAAAAAAATAAATAAATAATACATTCTACCCACATTCCTCTTTACTTATGCAGCGCTATTGCGATGCCTATGATTCTCCTTTCCATGTGTAAATTAAACGAAGCTGTTCTAAATATTTTATAAGACGTAGTGCATGAGACTACATGAAAGTCTTGTCAATTATGTCGACCACACCAAGAAGTTTGATCTGTTTGATTTGTTTAAAACCAGGTTTTCTATCTGCATTCGGAGTTAATTTGCTTCGTTTTAGTGAGATAAACTACAATACAGATATATTTTGATTAAATACTTAATATATAGAATTAATTAGGTTAGGTATTCAATATAATGTGTTCTATGCGGCCTACTTTCCATAATTCTCTGTTGTAGTTTCCATAAAAAAAATTAAGTATTAAATTTGCATCATATTTTGGTGTATTTTATTAGAATTAACCTAACTTCACTTCTTGGCTGTGGTTGATATAATTGACAAAATTCGAGAGTACTAATACTTTCAGTATAAACCTATCAAACAAGGGTGTTACTATAAAGCTATCAGTCACTTTCCTTATAATAAGGCTACTATAAATACTCTGATAAAATATTAGAAAAGTAAATCAGTCAGTCGAATTACATAGCCCCTCATCCTTGATGATAATCGGTGATCCAAAATTAAATTCCTTCACTTTTCTTTCAATTCTAACGGTAAGCCAATTTCCAAAAATTTCTAAACACTTAACCAAGAAGGTGCCCTGCTCTAATCTTATGACCTATCCTGACTTGGATGACCCAATGTGCACCTGACGTGAATCCAATTTTTTTTTTCTTTATGAAAAACCAACATCTCATAATAATGGAGGGTAAAATTACTTTTATTTTTTTAATCAGACTGATTAAAGTATCTAGCGTAGACAATATCTAACAACAGAAGAAATAATGTAGAACTTCTTGTAATTAAATATCTATTTGGCCAAATTGTTTATGTTGCAACTCTTCGTTTCAGTTAATTTATGACCAATATGACCATATATTTTATAAATAATAAGTTAATCAAAAATATCGTTTAAAAATATTTTAAATTTATATTTATACAAATCATATTAATTTGGTAAAATTAATACATCTGCATTTTTATAAATTGTCCTTTCAATTTTATAAGTTTATACAACAATAAACGAAACAAAAACAATCTTGAAAAGCTATTAAGCTATAAAGCTATATAGAGATTCTATTTCATAAGCCTGAAGATTTTACTTCAGACGTAGAAACAAAAACAATTTTGAAAAGCTGACTAGTAACTCTGATTTCAGGCTACAGCTTTAGACTTGCATACTGTGTTGCCACACTTAGTAAAATTTTACTAAATTTAGTAAAAATGAACCCGAGTTAGTATATTGCGGTCCAATTTAGTAAATTTTAGAAATTTAGTAAGTTTTTTAGAAAATTTGCCAGAAATAAAAAGCAAAATGTTTTTTGCGCCAATTATCATTTTTTTTGAATAAAATTTGAACATTTTTCTGTGTCTGAATTGATATTTTCTATTCCATGGCTTCAGTTTCATTCCCTTCCACCTCTTCATCAGTATATCGTGTGAAGCTTTGAAAATCTGTAGCGTGGATACAACCAAAAAATTTTCGTTTTATTGAGCAATCAATTCTGCAGTCAGTGATTTATTTTTAATGACAGTTTTGGATACAATGATAGGTGTGTCCAAAACACAAGGATGTATGGTCAGTTTTGGCTCAGGAGTGGTGAAAAACTGAACAAAAAAAGAATGTATAGCACCCACTGGTGTGGTAAATCCTCACGGGGGAAGAAAACTGACCCATGAAGTGATTTACTTTTTTTCTAATGGGTGGATAGAAACCGCAAACTATTGAGTCCTCCAAACAAAATTAGGCTGATTTTTCTAATGGTTGTTTCCTCCCAGTGAAACAACACTAGGCCTGTTATTGTGATGTGCATGGAAAAATGGTGCAAACATTGGGGATCTAGATAGCCTATAGTCGAAGTGCCAATTGAAAAAAATACGCTTATTTTCAGGTCCTCTATCGTCCTGACAAATCTGTTTTATGCAACATGAAAGCAGTTTCCAGTCATATTGAACCTTCTGACTGCGATTATACCCAGGAATGGGTATCTCCAAAGGGTGCTTGACCCTTAGAAATGACTTGAAAGGTTAGAATAATCCGGAGAGTTTTCTATACATTTTTTTTCAAGTTTGCAATGCTACGTTTTATATGGGTCCTACAAGGCATGCAATTTTAAGAAGAAAAAGAAATCATTGGCAATAAATAATAAGTTTTTAACTTAATTTGAAAAATTTGTATTGGAAAGAATAATTGCATACTGAAAGAATAGGTGCCTCACCTGTTTGCCTTAGGCTCTTCTAATTTCTCCTTGGCACTGTGCTCTTCTCATGCTTCAAAAATCTACCTGAATGTGTGGAAGACTTCATTAGATAACTAGTCAACTATATTTGTTTTAATCCAAAACCGGTCAAGGAGCATGAACAGTTTCAAGAAATTACAAATATTGCCAAACACAGGCTACTGTCCATCAGGGCAAGAGGATGGCTATCTCTTGAAGCAGCGGTTTACAGCATTTAGAACAGTAGAGTGCCTTGGTTCTGTTCCTGGGTGATCAATCTGACAACTCTGACACTGGATGGGCTAGTCAAGAAAAGGCAAGGCAATTTACCGTTTCATATACCATCCCTTCTGAAAAGCATTTCTATATTTTCTGTCTTTCACGCTGAAGAAGATCAGTTTGCTCAATCTTGGGTTTCAGACCAGAGCGGTTCATGTTCACAGTATTCTGATTAGCACCAGAACTACATTTACCTCACTATTAAATTGCTTTGTGAAGCCCAGTGAAATAAAATTGACTGCACGTGATGAAGTTTTGAAACACTCCCTGGAGGATCAGACACTCCAGAGTGTAGTTCTTCCTCTTAGTGAATTGAACCTCGGGTCAAAAACTGGGTGTCATTTGTTGCAGTCGTTTTCTTCTGAAGCTTGCAGAATTCTGAAAAAACTGCAGGTCATATTACATAGAGTTCTGCCGGCAGATCGCCAAGAGCTTCGACAGCAAAGATGAAGCGCTCAAGAGCCTCGAGTGCATCGATCCTGCCGTTGTTTTGAGTGGTTCAGTCAGAACACTAGTACCACTTATGGTTTGATTTTCAAATTGGTTGGGGAATACTGATAGGAAAAAAGAGACATCCTTGTGTGCAGTGGTCAGAATCAGAGTCTAGAACATACTTTGTAAAAAAATAGACTTAGTGGCATTTTTGAACCTGATATGTTCTGGAAAAATTTGTTTCTGTTTGATGATCATTGCGAAATTATATTGCAGCTATGCTGTCTCTCCCATTCGTCTTCTGAGTCAGAACAGCTGTTCTCAGCCTTGTCAAACATGAAGACAAACCTTGGGAAAAGGCTAATGACGGAATTTGTTGCTGCGATGATGCACACGAAACAAACGGTGCGTAGAGAAAATGAAAATGGGGGAGTAGCGACTTGGCCCATACCGCCGCAGTTAGTGTCAGGAATCTCAAGGTGGAAACGAATATTGTCTTGGCGGTACCTTCTTGTTTGTCAGGCACTAAAAACTATCAATAGCAATAAACTGCAGTCTACTCAGATAGTAAATTAACTTGTCATTTACGGAGCTGCAAAATGCGAAAGAAGGATTGACGCATTCGAGGTTCTTCAGCGCTTCATCTATGCCAGGACATTATCTCGTAAGGAGATGGCAAGAAAAAGTTGTCAAGTACAGACAAGGCTTACAAGGTGGGGTGTCGCTTGCAATCCGTTTCCGGTAGAATCTTTTATCCCAACAAGATACTGTTAGAGTGGTGGGACAACTTTTGCCCTTTTGAATTCACTTTTTGCAGGTGCAAACGGACAACTATTGTCCGACTCGGTCAAGTCTGCAAAAAGTGAATTAAACAGAGAGGACAGTAGTTTACCGACTTGTAAAAATTCGAACCAGGTTGTTGTTTCTCCTTCTCCGACTGTCATGACCGATCCCAATCGAATGAAAATAGTCTAGTAACAGACTTAGGAAGGAGTCATAAAAAAGAGATACCTTCAAGGGGGATTTCGCTTCTGTACTATGCAAGCCCGCTCCTACCCTGAACCAACCAGAAGTAGTTCCACACTTTTTAGGGAAAAGAAATATTCCGCTTCCCGTAACTCCAACGAATCGACGTTGTCAGCCTATGCAGCGACATCTGTAGCTTTAATTTAAAAAAAAATCGAGTAACAAGCGACAGCAGAAGGTTTATTTGAATGAAAACGCAAGAAAATAAAAATGGACAGAGAAAAAGTTAAAAAAGTAAAACAGAAGAAAGGAGAAAAATCCTATAGTAAAAATCGATGGTTGACGATGCGCGTGAAAATTTTTTTTAGCATTTAGTAAATACAGATGCGATTTAGTAAATTTTTTCTCTCAGATTTAATAAATTCTTCCAGGCCAGGGTGGCAACACTGCAAAAGAAACGTATCCGTTCAGGGGGGGATACAAAATTCCAAGCATTCCGTACAGGGGTAACATTTATGATTATAGGGGCTTCATATATAAGCTCATGGGTAATCTTGCAATGCAAGCAAAAGTGGACGGCATATTTTTGCCAAAATTACCCCTTATTAAGTTGTTTTCCTTGTTTTTTCTATAATTAAACGAACTTTCTTGTGTACATATTTAGGATCACCATAAAAGCTGATTCTCTGTTTGAATTTTATCAATAGTTAGGCTCTTACTCGAATCCTAGGGGTTATGAAGACAAATACCGGTGACAGCATATTTGTTGTGTTTCGCTACGGCAAAAAACACGACCGTCAGGTTCTATCCACCATGAGTTTACTTAGTTTTGATGGCAATAAAGGGAAGCATCAACAAAGAAAACTAAGGGTGTTAATCATGCGTTTGCAGAGCTAAAAAATCATCCTGATGTTTACCGCCGATTTCTAAGAAAAGGGCAAGATTTGGTAACGGATAGCCTACTCTCAGATCCCACTGCTGATCTCCGTAGACTAATAGTGGCTACAGAGAATGAACTTGCGACTACAAAACGAAATCTAACTAAAGAAATCGAGATAAAAATTAACGAAAAGCTGAAAAAAATCTACTTTGCAGACTGCAGCTAATTTTAATGCTAAGTTTCCAGTTGAAACAATGGTTTCTGAAATCTATGATGCAGTATATGTTGAGTTTTATTCTAAATTTGAACTGATTGAAAAACATCTAAAAACATACATGCATATGATTAATTTGTTGCAAAATCACGAGAATCAGCTTGAGCTCAAGCTAGACGACATTGAGCAGGAAGGAAGAAGTAATTCCCTGTTGTTTAATGTTGTGAAGCAGATTCCTTCGCAGAGTGTGGGGGACACCATGAAGCGCGTATTGTTTATCAATATGAGTCTAACGAATATTAAGGATTCAGACATAGCTAGTGTTCAGCGATTTAGAGTTGGAACAAATAATACTCAAAGACCAGAAAAAGTTGCCTTTGTTCTCGTCCAGTTTCGATCAAAAGAAATAGCTCGCCATGTGTTTAAAGCGAAGAAGTAGCTTAGTGGCTCAGGCTTATTTGTAGCTGAGAACCTTACAAAACGTAAGCGCAATCTTCCGAGCGCTTCAAGAGATAAGTTTGGAAATCGCAGTATGTGGTCTGATCAAGGCCGTATTTTTGTGCGTGAAACTGAGACTGCTCCAATCAGGCGTATCTGCTCAATAGATGACCTTTTATAGAGTTTTTTTCAATATTTGTGTTTTTTTTGCTATTTTTATTTATTTCCCCTCTTTTTTTCAAGTGCTATTTGTTGTTCTTTTATATGAAAAATGATAATGACTGATCAAGACTGATTTAGTCTTCAGGATTATTTATTAAGAGGTATTGTTGGCGATGATGATATACCGATTGTTGAGCTAAAGCCTATGAGGGAGAGAGATTATATTCGGTTGCTGAACATTCATGATATAAATGAAAAGAGCCTGTGATTGTGTTCTTGGAATGTCCACGTGACTACAAGCTACCTGGATATTTGGAATTAACTGAAGAATTTTCTTCTTCTCTTGATATTATAGGATTATGTGAAATATTTTTTACTTGAAACCAGTCTCTCACTGTATTCATTTCCAAGTTATGATCTTTGTGCTAAGAACCGAGTGGTGATGGGTCGTGGTGGTGTTGGATTCCTTATAAAGAATGGGTTGAATAAGGGATGATCTTAGTATATGGATTGAAGGTAAGGTTGAAGTTTTTTCAATTGAAATTGAATTTGATGGAAGATAAAATATTATTATGGTGTATAAGCCAGCCAGTGCTCACCTGAAGAATTTTGTGGGAGGTATGAATCAGCTGATTTCAAAGGTACCGTCTGGAGCTAGTCATATTGTTTTGGGTGATTTTAATTTTAACCTGCTGGATTTGTCTAATTTTAATGTTGATTTTTTAAATTTTGTGATATCGAATGATATATACCTGCTTGTGAGTGTACCCACGATGATTATTGGACAGAATGCAACCCTAATTGATAATATTTTCGTTCGTTCAGCCAATTTGAAGCTTTGTTATTCTGATATTGTGGCCTTTCCTATTTCTGACCATCTTCCATTGGTGAGTGTTATGAAGTGTCAGTTGCACAGACCAAAGAAAAAGAAAATAAAGACAAGGTTAGTGCAAAAAGGGAATCTTCAAAAGTTTGTGGAGGAGGTTAGTGTTATCGATTGGACCCCTCTGTTTTCTGAAGAAGAATCCCCTACGAGAGCACTTGATAATCTAATGTCTGTTATTCTACCCATTTATGATAGTGCGTGTCCTATTAAGGTAATGAAACTGAGGAAACAGGAACCCCGTAAGCCATGGATAACGAGTAAAATACTGGAAGAAAGAAATCTAAGGATTGAGCTTTATCAAAGATATCTATATGATAAAAGTGATTTTTCGTATGAATTGTTAAAAAAAAAAAAACAGCGCAATTTAGTGAACAAATTACGTCACAAAGCTATTGCCGAATACTACGATAGAAATTTTTAAAATAGTAAAGGAAATATGAAAGAAACATGGAAACTGATAAATGAAGTGACCAATGGGAATGCTGAAATTGTAAGGAATGAAGTACAACTTGAAGGGTTCGCCCCTGATGATAAGTCTGGAATTGCAAATGAGTTTGGTAGTTTTTCTCCAATATTGATATTAAAGCGCAAAATAGTGTAAAAAATAGATATCAACAGGTTCAAGAATACATTATATGTGATAATAGAGCTGAGAGTTTTGAGTTATCCTTTGATCCGTGTACAAGTAATGAACTGCTTAAAATAATGGAATCTCTGAAATAAAATTCTGCGGCAGTGAACGACTCATCTCTTCGAGCGTTTAAGGCAATAATGCATTATACTCTACCGTGTCTGCTTTTTATTATAAACCTTTCACTTGAAAAGGGCATTTTTCCTGATCAGCTAAAAGTTGCAAAAGTGAAACCACTTCATAAAGGTGGTCCTAAAAAGGAAATTGATAATTGGAGAGCGATTTTGATTCTTCTATTGTTATCGAAATTATTAGAAAAAATCGCTCATAAACGTCTATATAGTTTCATACAGGCTAATGGTTTGCTGAGTGAGATTCAATTTGGATTTCGCAAAGAGCACTCGACGACGAATGCTTTGCAACAACTTATGGAATCAATTAACATTGGTGTGGACAGAGGTGAAACACCTCTGTCTATATTTATATATATTCAGAACGCATTCGATACAGTTGTTTTTCAAACTCCGCTAAGTCGGATGGAGTCGTTAGGTGTCCGAAGAAAGTGCTTAAAGTGGTTTGAAATTTATCTCACAGGGAGATCCTTCAAAGTAGTGTTGAATGATGGGGGCTCAGCAGCATTCCCAGCGACGTGTGGAGTACCACAAGGATCAGTGTTTAGTCCTCTGCTTTATCTCATCTATTTTGATCTCATGCGTCTTTATTTGAAAGATGCGTGTCTTATCTCGTTTGCTGATGATACCGTTTTAACTGTGTTTGCCTCATCTGTGAAGGACCTGGTGATAAAAGCGAAACACGCATTGGAAAGGCTGGAGATTTTCACTTCTTTAAGTTTATTGTGTGTAAATGTTGACAAGGCATTTTTAATGACATTTTGTAGAGTAGGTACACCACTGGATGTGTCTGGCCCGGTAACTTTATGTGGTAATCTAGTTCATCAAGTTGATCATCTCCGCTACCTTGGTTTTTATCTTTATTGCCATCTGGCATGGAAGTGTCACAGTGACGCAATCTCATCAAAATTGCCCATGGGGTAGGAATACTTTGACGTGTGCAGCACTTTCTCCCTCAAAGAATACTTTTAACTCTATACTATTCGTTGGTTTATCCATATATCTCCTACGGTTGCCTCCTATGGAGTAGTAACTTCTTATGAAACTATACAAGAGTGTAAGTTCTACAAAATAAAGCTGTTAGAGCAATCTGTAGGTATATCCAGGATGTACATGACACATGTGTTTGTTTTAGATCCGTGAAGCTCCTTAATGTAGGTCAGATAAGAGATTATCAAGCTGCAGTATTTGTGTTTCTGTGTAAGAATGATTTAGCCCCTGATGTTTTTAAGAATTTTTACCAAATTAATAGTGACCTGCATAATTATGAAACTAGGCAAAGTGATAATATATTTGTTGATTTGCGTCGTGGTACCAGGTCTTCATTTTCAATGAAACACCTGGGTCCGTCAGTATGGAATGAGCTACCATTGAGCATTAGGGTGGCGGAACACGTACCTCAATTTAAAAGGGATTCAAAAGATTATTTTTTGGGGGGAACTTGTTAAATTTTATTATTGCTGGTTGGTTCGGTAGTAGAGGAATAGGAGCTGGAGAGAGAAGGGTGGGCTGGGAAGGTAAGGGTGGGTAGGGGCTAAGGTAAGGTTCGAAGGGAAGGGTCAGGGAGGGGAGAGAGAGTTGAGTTGAGTATTATGAGTGATGAAGAATGGATTTGCTATTGTTATTTTTCTTTTATATTTTATTTATCTATTATCATTTTTAATTCGGGTATTTATTTATTTATCCATATTTTTTTGTCATATATATATATAGGTTATAGTTTATCTATTTTTGGTTTATTTATAATAGTTTTAATTAAATAGTTGAGTCTTATGTAAATAGTTGAGTTACGTGGACTTTCGTACAATCGCAAACCTTCATAGGTTTTCTCCAGAGTGAAAGTCTTGTTTGATTTTTTTTCTTTCTTTTTTTATTGTGGATTAATAAAACTTATGAACTTACACTTTCAGTATTGACAAGAATCGTTATTTACTTACCATTCATTACTATGAAGAATTTTTTTTTTTTTTTTTTTTTTTTTTTTTTTTTTTTTTTTTTTTTTTTACTCCAACCAAATCATATAGAAAAAATGTTTGTGAAAAACTGGAAACGGGTCACTCAGTCACAGATTAGAACTTATATTTTCCTTATCAAGGGTCAAAATCTATTCTGCTCTTTTTCCTTTGATTGCCTTATAATTACTTTATAGTCCCAAGTTTCCAGGGTGGCCATGTCCCCCCCGCCCCCCTTGCTGGCACCCATGACTATATTCAAAATTGATGAAAGGTCCAATTAGTGTGCGTCTTGAAATAACATGACCCCAAAATCCCCTGAGGTGAGGGCTGTAAACAATGCAAATTGCAAATGTTTCGCACATAAGTCTTAGAATGAAAAAAGAGGAAGGTTTATTTGATTTTGGGTGTGCGATTGGATTGTAGCTTTTAGGGCCCGGTCTTTTGGTAAACCGAATGAAACATTTATCGGGGGAACGATGGAAGTCACAGAGACAGCCGGTAGTTTCCCATTATATGGGCACTTCTAAAAAGTCAAGTTTTGTTAATGCTATCGAAATCATAGGTAGCGCAATAGCGCTGCCTAAATAAAGAACGATTTTGGCACAATGTATTAATTTTTTTCTCCATACCCGGGCACTTCGTACCGAAGGATTTGTCGTAGAAACTTCGAAAAGGGCTCATTCGATTGGAAATTGGAGCTGCTAGTGCCCTTTTTAATAGTCGAAAGTGATTGGAGGGCAACTAGCCCCCCCCCCATGACCATCCTTCCCCCAAACACATCCAATCAAAATTTTGATACAGTCAATTTGTTCAGCGTAGTTGATTTCCATAGAAAATATATTTTTGAGGAGGACACTCCCCCACAGCCCTCGAGACAAGGGTTTTAAGTTATGCCCTGGGGGCATATGAGGTTTTTATGGAAGGCGTTGTCGTAGAAACTTCAAAAAAGGCTCTTTCGATTGTAAATTCAAAGGGCTAGTGCCCTTTTTAATAGTCGAAAGTGATTGGAATGCAACTAATCTACCTCTCATGCCCACATTTTCCCCAAACACATCCAATCAAAATTTTAAGATAGCCATTTTGTTCAACGGAGTTGAAAGTTCTGGAAATTAGGTCTTTGAGGATGACAAACCCCCCACAGCCCTCAGGGCAAGGGTTGTAAGTTATGCCCTGGGGGCATTTAAGGTTTTTCTAGAACGCGTTGTCGTAGAAACTTCAAATAGGGCTCATTCGATTGGAAATTGAAATGGCTAGTACCCTTTTTAATAGTCCAAAGTGATAGGAAGACAACTAACACCCCTCCCACGCCCATCATTTCCACAAACTCATCCAATTAAAATTTTGAGATAGCCTTTTTGTTCCGCGCAGTTTAAAGTTCAGGAAATTTTACGTTTGAGCAGGGCACTCCCCCAAAGTCTTCAGGGTAAGGGTTATAAGTTATGCCCTGGGGGCATATAAACTTTTATTAAAATCATTGTCGTAGAAACTTGAAAAAGATCTCATTCGATTTGAAATTCAAAGGTCCAGTTCCCTTTTAAGTAGTCGAAAGTGATTTGAGGGCAACTAACCCCCCTCTCACGCCCAGCTTTTCCTCAAACACATCCAATCAAAATTTTTAGATAGCAATTTTGTTCAGCGTAGTTGATTTCCAAATAGAAATTGTGTTTTTAAGCATTACACTCCCCCACAGGCTCAGGGTAAGGGTTGTAAGTTATGGCCTGGGGGCATATAAGGATTTTATAGAAAGCGTTGTTGTAGAAACTTCAAAAAAGGCTCATTCGATTGCAAATTCGAAGGGCTAGTACCCTTTTTAATAGTAGAAAGTCATTGGAGGGCGAATAACCCCCCTCTCACACCCACCTTTTCCCAAAACAAATTCAATCAAAATTTTAAGATAGCCATTTTGTTCAACGTACTTGAAAGTTCTGGAAATTAGGTCTTTGAGGATGACAAAACCCCCATAGCCTTCAGGGCATGGGTTGTAAGTTATACCCTTGGGGCATAGAATGTTCTTATAGAACGCATTGTCATAGAAACTTCCAAAATGGCTCATTTGATTGGAAATTGAAATAGCTAGTGCCCTTTTTAATAGTCAAAAGTGATTGGAAGGCAACTAACATCCCTTCCACGTCTACCATTTCCCCAAAAATATTCAATAAAAATTTTGAGATAGCCATTTTGTTCCACGCAGTTTAAAGCTCAGGAAATTCCTTTGATCAGAACACTCCCCCCACAGTCTTAAGGGCAAGGGTTTTAAGTTATTCTCTGGGGGCATATCTTGAAAGTTTTTCTTGAAATCTTTGTCGTAGAAACTTGAAAAACGGCTCATTCGATTGGAAATTCAAAGGGCTAGTGCCCTTTTTAATAGTCTCAAAAGTGATTTGAGGGCACCTAACTCCCCTCTCATGCCCACCATTTCCCCAAACATATCCAATCAAAATTTTTAGATAGCCATTTTATTCAACGTAGTTGAAAGTTTTGGAAATTAGGTCATTAAGAAAGCCCCTCCACCCCCACAGCCCTCAGGGAAGGGTCGTAAGTTATGCCCTAGGGGCATTTAAGGTTTTTATAAGAAAGCGATGTTGTAGAAACTTCAAAAAAGGCTCATTCGATTGGAAATTGAAAGGGCTAGTGCCCTTTTAATAGTCGAAAGTGATTGAAGGGCAGCTAACCCCCCTCTCACGCCCACCATTTCCCCAAACACAATTAATCAAGATTTTGAGATATTCATTTTGTTCAACGTAGTCAAAAGTCCAGGAAATTAGGTCTTTTAGGATGATTACCCATCAGAGCCCTCAGTGAAAGGGTTGTAAGTTATGTCCTGGGGGCGTATAAACTTTATATAAAAATTTGTTGTAGAAATTTCAAAAGGGGCTCATTTGATTGGAAATTGAAATTACCCTTTTTAATAGTCGAAAGTGAGTGGAGAGTAATCAACCCCCCCCCCCACGTCCACCATTTCTCCAAACACATTGAATCAAAGTTGAGAGATAGCCATTTTGTTCAACGTAGTGGAAAGTTCTGGAAATTATGCATTTAAGGATTACAAACCCCCCAGAGCCCCCAGGGAAAAGGTTGTAAGTTATCCCCTGGGGGCATATAAGGTTTTTATAGTTAGGGTTGTCGTAAAAACTTCAAAAGGGGCTCATTCAATTGGAAATTGAGCGGTCTAGTGGCCTTTTTAATAGTTGAAAGTGATTAGATGGGATCTAACCCCCCCTCTCACGCCTACCATTCCCCCGAACACACCCAGTCAAAATTTTCAGATAGCCATTTTTTTTCAACATTGCAGAAAGTTCTGAAAATTAGGTCTTTGAGGATGACAGCCACCCTCACAGCCCTTAGAATGAGGGCTATAATTTATGCCCTGGGGGCATATAAGGTGCTTATAGAAAGTGTTGTCGTAGAAACTCAAAAAGGGCTTACTCAATTGAAAATAGAAAGGCCTAGTGCCCTTTTTAATAGTTGAAATTGATGGGACGGCTTGACATTTTCATAGTATAGATCGATGGGGGTATAATGTATTATTTTTGTTGTTGTTGTTGTTGTTGTTTAGACCAGGGCACTTTGTATTGAAGGAGTTGTCATAGAAACTCCGAAAAGGGCTCATTCGAATGAAAATAGAAAAAGCTGATGCCCTTTTTAATAGTCGAAAGTGATTGGACGGAAACTAATTCCCAATAAGGCATCTCAGTAGTATCCCAAGAACAACTGACGGTGTTATGTTCAAACTTTTGGGGCTACTTCTGCTCTGAAAATTTTACCAAATCAAAATAGCGTAAGTGTAATTAAGCTATCAAAGAAAGTAAACAGAATTTTCTGCGAATGGTATCAATTTTTCCAATTCAGGTGAACTAGAGGAGGTATGAAACTAAATTAAACACTACTATTTGTGTCCAGATTTTTAAAAGGGTGTATGTGTTTAAAAATTGCTGAAAATTTTTCTCCAGCATACAAATAGCAGGCCAAACTATTAATTTTTAAAAAACGAAAAGATTTAAAGAAATTATTTTCTTTTTCCTTGAAAAGACTATGTCAATATAAAACGAACAGAAATTAATTGAAAAAACTTTTTCCACAAAATAAGTTTTTCAAAGGAAAGTAAAGAACTCCATTAAACAAAGAATGAACAAAAATCAAATAATCTACCAAGCGTGGAACTATCACAAATCAGTATCGATAAATAAATGAAACCCAAAACGAACAGAAATTACAATAAATAACCGAGTCAAACTCAAAACTAGCAGAAACTAACATAAGTTGGGGTTAAAACCCCTATGCCTTCCCAAGGCCAGAACATAATTTGCACTTTACTGAAAAAAATACAAATGAATGTGCATTGTCAGTTTAACGTACATATACTGATATTTAGTAATCAAAATGTTAATATTATTTGATTTATTAAAGTTATAAAATTAAAAACATTCATATTTTTTTGACACTTTTCTTTTTTTCTTTTTCTAGGCAGGCATGCCTTTCCAAAAACTAACCTGACAAGTATGTGTCCAATAAAAGAGTCTTGCATAGTCCCGCCATTTACCCGTGCCCCAGCCATTTAAACATTTGCCTCTCAATTACTTGAACTGTCTGCCTTGGCTATTCTCTGTCTACAATTAGCTATGTCTTGATGCAACCTATGCAACCTACTGCAAAATACTAGATAACTTCAATTCAAAACCAATTCGTGCCACAGTACAGCGCTATAACTACAATAAAACATCCAACTCACACACACACAAACACACGAACACAAAAAACACACATACGAAAATACACACACACAAAAACACACAAACAAAGACATACACACACACAAAAACACACAAACACTACAAAAACAAACAAAAACACACAATAAAACACACAAACACAAAAAGACATACAAACTCCAACACACAAACACACACACACACAAAAACACAGACACACACAAAAACACACACAAACACAAACACAGACATGCACACACACAAAAACACGCAAACACAACACACACAAAACACACACACAAAAACACACAAACTCACAAACACAAACACCATTTTGAAAATATGCATGCACATAGTGTTTTTTGATTGAGTTCAAGTTTCCCCTCAAATATCCCATTCTGTCAAATTTTCAACTTGATATGCATAGCCTTAATAGTGCTAGTTTAATAGTGTAGAGGTTGTAATAGAAGCAGTAGTAGTAGTAATACTGTTGAATTAATAGTAGTAGCAACAGTAGTAGCAGCAGTAGTAATAGCAGTAGTAGCAGGTAGATGCCCCAGAAGTTTCATCTTGATACGCTAAGCCGTTCCAAAAATAAAAACTGCTGATACACCTGTATCAGCAATCTGTATGTTATTGCGAGTTACCAATAGTTAAAATTTAAGGTTTATATAGAAGCAATGGTCGTAAAAATTTTGAAGGAGGCTCATTCGTTTGGAAATTGAAGTTCAAGTTCAATTTTGAAGAATCAAGGATAATCAAAGGACAATCAGCCTTTCCCTCTTAACCGACATCTCCCCCCCCCCAATACATCCGATCAAAATAAAAAAAAATTTCAAAATACTCTAAAGGTTAAATAGCCGTGCCTTTGGGGTTAACAACCCCATCAGCAGCATCTGGGGCAAAGGCTGTCAGTTAAGCTAGTTCATCATTGCTAACACATAAGGTTTTTGTAGAAAAAAATTGTGTATGAGCTTTGGGGGGGGGGGGCTCATTCGATTGGAAATCAAAATTTCCAGTACACTTTTTCAGAGTTGGAAGTGATCGGAGGGTTTCCACCCCATCCTATTTTTTCCCAAAATACATCCGATCTAAATTTTGAGACGGTCATTTTATTTAAAACATCTCAAAGGTTAAATAACTATGCCATAGTAAAATAACTATGGTTCACATCCCTCAGCCTCTGGTGCAAGGGGTGGTAAGTTGTACAAGTTGCCTATTGTTAACATATAAGTTTTCTTATCAAAAAAAGATGGCATGTTTGATCCTATAAATAAAAAAAAAACATGCAGCATTAACCTTTGGGAAATATCAAGAAGAATTCCAAACACAATCAAAAAGTATTTATTCCTTTATTGGATGTTAAAAGGAAAAACCAGGAACATTTACAATGGCTGATCGTATCAGCCGTCACATTGTCCGGAAAATATTTAGGAGCATCTTCAAATGAATGAAGAGGTATTATATGCATCCAGTTTTAAAAGACGTTGTATCTGCAATGTGTCCAGAACAGCTAATGGTATAAACCTGAGGGTCTGAAATTAAACTTTCAGGGAAAGTTGAAGGAATGTTGAAAAAAAAGGCTGGAGTGCAATCAGTCCTCCTCCCATGCCCTTTTTAGCTGCAATCTCCTCAAAGACATCTGACCAAAATCCGTTATATAGATTCACAAAGGTCAAATATTTTCAACACATGTGTTTATTACTTAACGTTCAGAAAGGTCTGATTCATCTGAAAAAAAAATAATAAATCAACTTTAATGGTTTGTGACATCAGATCTTCTTTTTCTTTGCAAAAAATAAAACAAAGCTTTTTCATGAATACTTTTGACGGGCCTTTATATCATGAATTTAAGAAACAAACAATTTCAACAAGGTTGAACATGTAAAAATTCTAACTTGTGTTTTACCTAATGATATTGCCTAATATTTTTAAAGAACTGAAAATCTGAGTTCAGTGGTTCAGTTGTACGAACTACGAAGGTTCAGTTACACAAGGATTCAGTTGCACGGTGGTTCAGTTGCACGATGGTTCAGTTACACAGTAGCTCAATTGCACGGTGGTTCAGTTGCACGTTGGTTCAGCTGCATGGTGGTTTAGTTGTAGAGTGGTTCAGTTGCAGTGGGTTCAGTTACGAGGGGGCTTAGTTACATTCAATGTTTGAGAATTCAATGTTTAGAATTCAATGTTTAGCCAAGCGCCTTGTCTAGCGTAGCTAAGCGCCAAATTTTACTTGTGAACGGTCGCTGCCTAGACATTGGATTCTGGCTAGACACGTGTCTAGACAAGGGATTCCAGCTAGACACGCTTGTGAACGCCGCTTTAATTAATCTTTTCATATTACAAAAGGCTAGAGCTTTTCGTACAATTCTATTTTATCTCACGTAAGATTTTTGTGCCTTCCAACAACAACAACGTACTAAGAATTTAGGTGGATGCTGTTGTGATGTTGTGATCTCTAAACTCTCTGCAAAGGAAATCGGTACCAAATATTTCTATTTGTCGTAATTGACTAAAAGTTCTGAAACGCACTTTTAAAGAAGATGTCGATTAAATGTAGATAGTTTTTCTCTGCTACACTGACCTCAATGAATTTTTTGTAATTATAAGAAAATGCGAGCGAAGCGAAATCCAATAAAGCTATTATGCCACTAGGGTCAGACGCTAGCCTTCATTGAACTAAAGATATGGTAAGCAGGGATCATGGGTATCCTAGGCCTTGTTTTGTTCATAGCTGCCCATAAGAGGGGAAGGGGTTCCAGCCCCCTTCTGGCTGAATGATACTGCCTTATTTTTATATTTTTGTTTTGATATTTTGGTCAATATATACCAAATCATATTATTGAGTTTCAAATAAAGTGAATACACCATTTGATGCCTTTTTTTATGCTGATTACGAATATAATAAGCATTTCTATTGGAAATGAATGCCAGCCCCCCCCCTATATAGGCTATACCTAACCTAACCCTGAATTGGCTTATAAAGGGGGGGGGGGGCTGATATTCATTTCCGATAGAAATGCTTATTATATTTGTAATTAGCATAAAAAAAGGCATCAAATGGTGTATTCACTTTAGGCTAGTTCTAACTCAATAATATGATTTGGTATATATTGAACAATATTTCTAGGCTATAATATAGCATTAAAAATGCCAATTAGACCAGGTAAGCCCCCCCCCCCTGGAATTCAGCAGGACTCCACCCTTTGACTATTGGGAAAAAATTAGTTTATAAGCTTATATAGAATGGTACTATCCAATCTCCTTATAATGAAAAACATTTTAGTCATCTAGTTAGAAAATTTGGCATATCTGTAGGCTATAGGCTAGGAAAAATCTAAATTGACCAACTAGTTGACTAATAACTTCTCCCCAGCAAAAATTAATTTTTCCAACTAGTTGACTAATGACTTCTCCCCAGCAACATTTAAATTTGCCAACTAGTTGACAATAAATGTTGCCCCAGCAAAACTTTCTGGTAAATATCTACCAAATCATATTATTGACTTACACATAAAGTGAATATACCACTCAATGCCTTTTTTATGCTGATTACAAATATAATAATCATTTCTATTGGAAATGAATTTCAGCCCCCCCCCCTATATATGCCATTTCAGGGTATATATTTCTACATTAGGGGGGGGGGTGGGGGTAAAGTTTAAACTTACCTCCCATTTACATCAGAAACAAAATTTGTCCCCACCCCCCCCCCCCCCAAATGTAGAAAAATAAACCCAGAATTGGCATATATAGGGGGGGGGGGGGAAATTCATTTCCAATAGAAATGATTATTATATTTGTAATCAGCATAAAAAAAGGCATTGAGTGGTATATTCACTTTATATGTAAGTCAATAATATGATTTGGTAGATATTTACCAACTTTCCTTTTCCAAGTAGTTGACTAATAACTTCTCCCCAGCAAAACTTAATTTTGCCAACTAGCTGGAAAGAAACATTGCCCCAGAAAACAATTCATTTTCCAACTAGTTGACTAATAATAGTTAGAATTTATTCTGAATAGCATAAAATATGTTAATAATATAGGTTTTTTTTTCAAATTTAATTATCACTGTTGTTATGGGATACCACCAGATGGCTAATTTGACAGTGTATATATATACAAATCTTTGAATTAGCCAACCAATCAACCAGTATCTTAAGCCTAGGAGTCCAGCTGGACATAGAGAAACATATTAAGAAAACAATTCCTGCTCCATAATATGCAGAATAATCCTAGTTGACACATTTTGCAGGGGGAGAGCCTTTATCTTCACTCCTTTCCTTGTTTTTCTAAGAAATTCATGGATTTTCTAGAACCTATATATTCACAGTATATATACCCCCACCCCCCTAATGTGCAAATTATATACCTAGAATTGCATCTTCAATCTAAATATAACATCCTTTTGCATCACAAATGACATTTACTCCCATATTAGCCATGTGGTGGATGTCCATATATTGGGCTTTGAAACCAGGGAGTTTTTGTTTTAATTCCCAGGATAATTAGTCTTGTACCTGGTCCCAAAAGTGAGATTGAATTTGTCAAAGCTTGGAGGGTTATTCCTCCTGTCTGTTTAAAGAAAACAGATGCATATTTGAAGTTTTGTTCATATCTATCTTGCATTTAATGGACATAAATTGTGTATCTTCCTTCATTTATCTGTCTGTTTCTTTTCTGGAGGAATATTTTTGTCTAATTTTAAGAATTTTTAATTATTTTTTCCAACTAGTTGACTAATAACTTCTCCCTAGCAAAACTTAATTTTTCCAACTAGTTCACTAATAACTTCTCTGCAGCAACACTTAAATTTGCCAACTAGTTGACAATAAATGTTGCCCCAGCAAAACTTTCCTTTTCCAACTAGTTGACTAATAACTTCCCCCCTGTAAAACTTAATTTTGCCAACTAGCTGGAAAGAAACATTGCCCCAGAATACAATTCATTTTCCAACTAGTTGACTAGTCACTTCTCCCCAGCAAAACTTTACTTTTCCAACTTGTTGACTAATAACTTCTCCCCAGCAACACTTAATTTTGCCAACTAGCTGGAAACAAACAATGCCCCAGAAAACAATTTATTTTCCAACTAGTGGACTAGCAACTTTTGCCCAACAATACTTTCTTTATCCGACTAGCTAGAAACAAATTTACCCTATAAACACTTTTGTTAGCCATCTAGTTGGCTAGTAACTTTTCCTCAGATTAATTTCTTAGCTAACAACATGACACAAAGAGAAAACAAAAAACATACTATTCCCAGTCCAACAAAAATTGGCAGTATGTGCTTTTAACAAATGTGCTACAGCTAAGGTAAATCAAACAAACTGAATTCAGGAGTAAACAGTCTTGAAGCCACAGAACTAAGTCTTCTCCTTCTATAAGTGAATAT
>JAQQPU010010653.1:12633-28979 GCA_029168905.1 Artemia sp. Kazakhstan ARC1039 | reverse complement strand
CCCCCCCCTGATTGACTTAGAAGGAGATGTAAGCAAGCCCTCTGATTGGCTGAGAAAGGGGATGTAACCGACTCGCTGATTGGCTGAGAAGGAAACACGTGATCTAACTGTTTCCCGTTATCGGATCAATAAAATTCCCAATCGATTACGCAATCAAGTTCTCGGAAATTCACTTCCCCCTTGAGTCCTAGATCAATAACATTGTTCCCGTTAGAATTCAATGCGCATGTGCAACCATCGTCCCGGAGTTATTACACATAGAAACAGCAAATAAATCGACCTTGGAAAAAGAGGTCATTGAGCGATTACGCAATCTTTCTCCCTAGGGACTCTATGCCCATATTAGGTGTACTGACACGAGATACATTCTTTTGATAACCGAATTTTGTACTTTTCGGACTCAATAAGGCCTTTCTACTGCTGTCCCTTCCTCAATACTCCTCTCTTCACGCTAAAATTTTTTTAAGAACTTTTAAAAAGGGTTTTGACGGCCCTTGTGTTTCAAGAATCGCTCTTAAAAAAAAATTAGACAAAAGGTCGAACATTAGCGTAGAGAGGGGATATTGAGGAGGGAGTAACCCCTGTCATAAACAGAATAATTTCAGCTCGTTTCAAGTTTTAATGTCGCTTTTTGCTTTCGGTAGAAAACCCTTTTTTTTCTTATCGTTTTTCAGATAGTCCAAGGAATTCCATCCTCTTTGTGGGAAATTACCCCATGAACAGCTCCTGTATATAAAGTTCTTCCCATGTAAAAATCTTCCGCCAGGAAATTACCCCCGGAAAATTCTATCCCTGCTGCAAATTCTTTCCAGAATTTTGTTTTTGCTTACGATTCTGCCTGAAAAATACTCCTTAGCATACTGTTATTTGAAGAAAGACTTGTTTTCATTTAGTTTCTGATCCTTTTTAAGGCCATTGGAGCAGGTGTGGAAAATATCCCCCCCCCTGGAAAGTTTCTCCCCCAGAAATTTCCCATGGAGAATTTCTCCTGGTGATATTTCCCCAGGAAAAAATTCTCCCATGGAAAATCCTCCCCATGAGGATCCCCAGAGAATTCCTACTCCGCTGAAAACTTCTGCCTGACAATTCCCTCAAAGTGTTTCCACATGTACAATGGGATCAACAACGAGAAAGTAAGACAAGTAACTACAAATTTTGTACACGAATTCTGGCAAATTCTCCCCATGTAAAATTTCCCCTGAAAAGTTCAACCCCAGAAACTTCCCATCCCAATGGGAAATTCTCCCCGTAGAAATCCATCCCCAGAAGATATCTCCCCCCCATTGGAAAATGTTGATATACTTCCCTATAACAAATACTATATGTAAACAATGGGCAAATTTCATAACTTGCGGCCCTTCCTCTGGTGGCCATGAGAGGTCATGCCATCTCCAAAGACATATCTATTATACCTTTCAACTACACTGAGCAAAATGGCTATCTCAAAATTTTGACCAGACGACTTTCAGGAAAAAAGGGTGTGGGATGGGGGCTAGTTATCCTCCAATTAAAAGGACATTTAAAAAGGACACTAGATCTTTTAATTTTCGTTTGAACGAGCCATCTTGCGATATTTTAGTACCATTGATTCGATACGATCACCCCTGTAAAAAGCAACAACAACAACAAATAAACACGAATCCGTGATCCTTCTTCTGGCAAACCCTACAAAATTTCACATTTTTATAGAAAGGAGCTTGGAAACTCGACAGTAGGGTTCTCTAATACGCTGAATGTGATGGCATGATTTCCATTAAGACCCTTTGACTTTTAGGGGGTGTTTTTCACCTTTTTCAAGAATTTGGCAAATTTTCTCAGGCCAGTAGCCTTTGATGGGTAATACTAAACTTAATGAACATTATATATTTGGAATCAGCACAAAAAGCTAATGCTTTTGATACATCTATCGATATGAAATTGATTTCAGATCGTCAAGAATCCAATTTTTTTTCTTTTGTTTACTTTTCATTTTCAGCTAGTAATACTTGATAAATAGATAAATCTTTTTGGTTGACTATTGGAAGCCAGAAGCGATTCTTAACGAAATTAAATAAAAAAAACAAGTTTTTTTTAACTGAAAGTAAGGAGCGACATTTAAACTTAAAACGGACAGAAATTATTCCGTATATGAAAGGGGCTGTCCCCTCCTCAACGCCTCACTCTTTACGCTAAAGTTTTTCATTGTTTAAAAAAAATAGAGTTGTGAGAAAGTCAAACTTTAGCGTAAAGAGTGAGGCGTTGAGGAGGGGACAGCCCCTTTCATATACGGAATAATTTCTGTTCGTTTTAAGTTTTAATGTTGCTCCTTACTTTCACTTAAAAAAACTTTTTTTTTATGTAATTTTTAAACGTTTTTGAATAAATGCAGGTTTTGATCTTGGCTCATCGTACATGAATAATTAAAACACAATTTTCATATTAATTTACTTTTATTTGGTTAAATGGCTTTCTCGAAACTTGTTTAATTTTATTTACGAACGTTTTTATTTGTAATAAATATACGTAACTTACGAATTAACTTACGTAACGAACTTCTATATTCATATATTTTTAATGCGTATTTTAAAGGCTTCGCCCCCCAGTCAATACCTTGCTCTTTAAGCGAAAGTTCGAATTTTGTTCCAATTCTTTAAAAATGACCGCTTAATCACAAAGGCCGTTAATTAGAATAAATAGCTCTTATGAAAGTACTAAAAAATCTTTGGCTTAAAGAGCGAGGTATTGACTAGGGGGTGAACCCAATCATATATGTAATATTTTCTGTTCGTTTAAAGTTTTGATGTTGCTGCTGTTGCAATTGAAAAACTTGTTTTTTTTATATTTAATTTCTTATCTTTTTTTAAATAATGCTGAGAAGTCCAGCATCCCCTTCATAGCAATGTCCCTTTCCCATGAAAACTTCCTTCATGGAAAGATTCTCCAAAATAACCCCCGAACCACCCTCCCCACTACCAGGAGAAATCTCCCCTGAAAACGTCTGTATACTTCCCAATAACCAATACTAAATGTTAACATTGGGTAAAGTTCATAACTTTTAGCCCTCCCTCCGGGAACTTCGGGGGATTAAGTCATCCTAAAGACATAGTTATAATATTTTCGAACATGCTGAACAAAATGGCTATCTCAAAATTTTGATCAGGTGACTTTGAGAAAAAAATGAGCGTGGGAGGGGGCCTAGTTGCCCTCCATTTTTTGGTCACTTAAAAAGGCACTAGCACTTTTAATTTCCATTCTAATGAGCCCTCCCACGATATTCTAGGACCACTGGGTCGATACGATCACCCTGGGAAAAAAAAACACGCCCCCGTGATTTTTCTTCTGGCAAAAAATGCAAAATTCCACATTTTTGTAGATAGGAGCTTGAAACCTCTACAGTAGGGATCTCTGATACGCGAAATATGATGGTGTGATTTTCATTAAGGTTCTATAGCTTTTAGGGGGTCTTTCCCCCTTTTTTCGAAAATCAGCCAAATTTTTTCAGGCGCGTAACATTTGATGGGTAGGCTTAAACTTGATGAAACTTATATATTTGAAATTAGCATTAAAATATGATTCTTTTAATGTCTATTTGTATCAAAATACCGTTTTCTAGAGTTTCGGTTACCATTGAGCCGGGTCGCTCCTTACTTACTGTTCGTTACCACGAACTGTTTGAAAGGTGCCTGCTTGCCAATTATTTTGACTGTAGCGTAAAAGCAAGGGGAAATAACACCTTTTATAGATGAAAGATTACAATTTTGTAAAGAATTTCAAGAGTATTTGCAGATAGTTGTCTGCGGGAAAGAGCAAGCAACTCCGAAAAATACTGTATAAAACGTAAAAAATTTGTAGAAAGTAAGTAATTAAGTAAATTAAGTGCTAGATAAGTAGTTTTAACACTACTTTGGTGATAAATGACATTTTTCTTTTTTACAAAAATATGTATCCACCAGGAAAATATTCTATTTATGTCATAAATTTGCATAATATGTCCCTTTCGTGTCCCAAATTTCTAAAATATGTCCCTTTTTTGCCCTATTATGTCATTGTGTCCCGGCACATAGGAATATTTCCTTTGGACATAATATATGTCCAGTTGGCAACCCTGGACGTATATACTTGTGCTAATGCATTGCTCTGACGGTTCGTCAAATTGCCTAATTACGCGTTATTAAATGTGTGTCATGTTTGGAGAAACTTATCGCTACTGTTTATTACTTAATAATTAAAAGAACTTTTTCAACAAAATAAGGTTTTTAAAAAAGGAAAGAACCTCATTAATCCGAAATGAACAAAAAAATAGAATCAAATCATCTATCAAGAATACAATTACCACAAATTAGTATTAATAAAAAAATTAAACCCAAAACAAACAGAAACTAAAATAAATAATACGAGTCAAAACTCGAAACGAGCAGAAATTAATATGAGCAGGGCTCTAAACCACAAGCTTTCTAAAAGCCAGAATATAATTTGTACTTTACGGAAAAAATCAAAATGAATTTACTGAAAAAAATGTGCATTGTCAGTTTAACATGCATATGCTGATATATATTCCTTAAAATTTCCATTAATTTTTGATTTCTTAAAGTTAAATTCTTCACTAAAGTACAAATTATATTCTGGCTTTTAGAAAGTTCGGGGTTTAGAACCATACTCATATGAATCTCTACTCGTTTTGAGTTTGACTTTGTTATTTATTTACAACCCTTACATTTAGGTCTGGGGGGGGGGGGGTGGTGTCATCTTCAAAGACCCATTATCTGGAAATTTCAACTACGTTGAACAAAATGTCTATCTCAAAATTTTGCTTGGATGTGTTTGGGGAAATGGTGGGCGTTAGAGGGGGGTTAGTTGCCCTTCAATAACTTTTGACTATTAAAAACGGAACTAGCCCTTTCAATTTCAAATGGAATGAGCCCTTCTGAACTTTCTACCAAACGCTATTTATAAAAACCTTATATGTCCCCAGGACATAACTTACAACCGTTGCCCTGAGGGGTGTTGGGGATAGGTTTGTAGTCCACAAAGAGATAATTTCCAGAACTTTCAACTGCGTTGAACAAAATGGCTATCTCAAAATTTTGATTGGATGTGTTTGGGGAAATGGTAGGCGCAAGAGGAGGGTTAGTTATCCTCCAATTACTTTCGACTATTAAAAAGGGCACAAGATTTTCAATTTTCAAACGAAAGAACC
Source organism: Artemia sp. Kazakhstan ARC1039 (assembly GCA_029168905.1). NCBI lineage: Eukaryota > Metazoa > Arthropoda > Branchiopoda > Anostraca > Artemiidae > Artemia > Artemia sp. Kazakhstan ARC1039. The sequence goes on along the minus strand of JAQQPU010010653.1, from coordinate 23,803 downwards.
CTTTTAGAAGTTTCTACAATAACACTTTCTATAAAAAAAACCTTTTATGCCCCCAGGACATAACTTACAACCCTTGCCCAGAGGGCTGTGGGGGGAGCTTTCTTCCTTAAAGACCTAACTTTCAGAACTTTCAACTACGTTGAACAAAATGGCTATATCTAAATTTTGATTAGATGTGTCTGGGGAAATGGTGGGCGTGAAAGGGGGGTTAGTTGCCCTTCAGTAACTTTTGACTATTATAAAGGGCACTATCCTTCTCAATTTTCAGTTGAATGAGCCCTTTTTGAAGTTTTTACGACAATGATTTCTATAAAAACCTTATATGTCCCCAAGGCGTAATTTAAAGCCCTTGCCCTGAGGGGTCTCGGATTTTGTCATCCTCAAAGACATAATTTCCAGAACTTTCACCTACGTTGAACAAAATGGCTATCTCAAAATTTTGATGGGATTTGTTTTGGGAAATGGTGAGCGTGAGAGGGGGGGGGAGGGGGAGGGGTTATTTGCCCTCCAATAATTTTCAACTATTAAAAAGGGCACTAGCCATTTCAATTTCAAATTGAATGAGCCCCTTCTGAAGTTTCTATGATAACGCTTTCTTTAAAAACCTTATATGTCCCCAGGGTATAACTTGCAACCCTAGCCCTGAAGGCTGGGGGGTGGGTTGTCATCCTCAGAGACCTAACTTCCAGAACCTTCAACTACTTTGAACAAAATGGCTGTCTAAAAATTTTGATTGGATGTGTTTGGGGAAAATGTGGGTGTTAGTGGGGGGGGGGGGGTTAGTTGCCCTCGAATCGCTTTAGACTGTTTAAAAGGGCACTAGCCCTTTCAAGTTCCGATCGAATGAGCCCTTATTGAAAGTTCTGCGACAACGCTTACTATAAAAACCTTATATACCCCTAGGGCATAACTTACAACCCTTGCCCTGAGGAGCTCTGCGGGGGTAGTCATCCTCAAAGACTTAATTTCCAGAACTTTAAACTAAGTTGAACAAAATGTCTATCTCAAAATTTTGATTTGATGTGTTGGGGGAAAAGGTACGCGTGAGAGGGGGGTTACTTGCCCTCCAATTAATTTCGACTACTAAAAATGCCACTAGCCCTTTGGATTTCCAATTGAATGAGCTCTTTTTCAAGTTTCTATGACAAAGCTTTCAATAAATACCTCTTATGCACCCAGGGCGTTACTTAAAGCCATTGCTGTGAAGACTTTGGGTGGAGTGGTCTCCTCAAAGACATAATTTCTAGGTCTTTCAACTACATTGAGCAAAATGGCTATTTCAAAATTTTGTTTGGATGTGTTCGGGAAAATGGTGGGGTCGGAAGGGGTGTTAGTTGCCATCCAACCACTTTCGACTATTAAAAAGGGCACAAGCCCTTCCAATTTCCAATCAAATGAGCCTTTTTCGAAGTTTCTACGACAACTCCTTCGATACAAAGTGCCCTGATCTAAAAACGACCAAAAAAAAGAAGTAATACATTGTGCCAACATCGTTCTTTACTTAGGAAGCGCTATTGCGCTGCCTATGATACTGTGTTTTATAGTAACATAACAACAGCCAAAAATCCTTAAAAATGGTGTCAAATAACTGATATAAAAAGTAAAATTATTGAACCACCTGGGCCGAAAACCCTTCATTCCTATGTGTTGTCAACAATAGACGACAAATTTGCCATCAATGGTTGCAGCAATTGCTGCAACCTAGTATCCTTGTTTCAGCAGTAGATGCAACTTAGTAAAAATTGGACCACAACTCATAGTAATCAAAAGTTAAATTGATTTTTTGAAAAAAAAACAAAACACATAATTAAAAAAATTGACATCTGCAGCTGGTTCAGGAATGGTATCTATTATTTCGGTTAATCTTAAAAGTAGTAAATTATAAGGAGAAGTAATTTATATGTGAATACTTAAAAAGCCTGAAATCCCTCGAAAATTATACAGGAAAATTACTACATATAGTCGCTTTTATAATTAACAAAATATAGTTTTTAGTTTAAAATAAATTTTCTACAAAAAACTGCATTTTGACTGACTTTGCTGCCTGATTTCCTTTGGTTCCTCTTTTACTGTTCCAAGTAATAAGAAATCATTAGCTTTCTCCTGTGTGTTACCATTACCATATGTGTCTCCTGTGGGTATCATAGTTAAAGCAGTTGCTGCAAACTAGTAAGAATAAAACCACTGGGCATGGTAACCAAAATTTGAAAAATGTTTTAAAAAAAACTGCGTGATGAGAAAGAATTGTCACCTAATACTGATCCAGGAATGGTAACTATTAATTTGGTTAATATTAAAAGTAAAAGTGTATTGCGAAAACAAATTTATGGTGATTTAAAAAAAACCAAAGACACCTCGAAAATGTTGTCTGATCAAAATGAAAATTGCAATGTTAGAATCCTCATGGTGAAAGACATCTTATAGGTGAATTACAGTTTACAGCAATTAGTTACAGAATTACAGCAAGGGAAATCGTTTTTTTTCTGTCTGTATTACTGCTGTGTCTCCCTTTCTTTCCTTTTTTCTCCGGAGCTAGCAGGCTAGCAGTATCTTTGAAACGATGTTTAATGGCTCAGTTTAAAGGAAATTGCTTCGTCTAGTGTCTTTTGTAAATAACAATAAGTAGTTCTTAAATGAAATCAGTTCTTAACGTTAACGTTAACGTTAATGTTAAGTCTTAACGTTAGCAGATTTGACTGACTTCGTTGCCTGAGTCCCTGTGGTTTGGCTTTTACTATTCACAGTAAGAGAATATAGGTTTTTTTTCCGAGTGCTATCATGGTTACAGTTGTAGCTGCAACCTAGTTATCGTGGTGGCAAAAATAGCCACAAGTTGGTAAATGGTGAAGTGAAGCCCATTGTAATAAACAGTTGAAAATCGCGTTTTGAAATTTTTTTTAGTAAAGAATGATTTGTAAACTATAACAAAAAAAATGAACTTTAACTTATATTAAAGAGTGAATAAAAACGATTTCTAAATCACTGTTGCAGCTTTAGCTGCAACTAGTAAAAGGTGAACCAAAGCACATAGTAGCCAAAAGTAATAAAAACCCGTTTTGAAAAAATACTTCAATATTAAAAAAAATTACCATCTGAAACTGGTTCAGGAATGTTAACTGTTATTTCGTTTAATTTTAAAAGTTTATTGCGAAACAATTTTTATGGTGATTTAAAAAAAGCATGAAACCCCCTCGAAAATGGAGTCTGGTCGAAATGAAAACTACACCATCAATATCTGCATAGTAGTAAACCTTTTCACCTAGAACTACCGTTTTCACCTTGACAAACAGGGAAAATCACCTTTTCTGTTTGTAGCCCTGAGTTCTAGGTAGACCTCAGCGTCGCGCCGATAAGGGAAGGCTGGCGATGGCGCGGCTAAAATAGCAGCGGGGCGCATCACCGGAACCCCACCGATGATTTTCAAGTGCCGCCGCCGGCAGATGGCGGCGGCATGAAGTGTTGGCAGCGTGTCGACGGTGCAATCAATGTTGTACTGTTTTCATCAGTCTTTCTCAAATCCCAGCTTGAATTTACAACAGATTCGGGCCTAATCATGAGTTAAAAACTTCGCAAGTCACTCGATGGACGCTGCTCTTCTTCGTTATTTATCAAGAGAAGGAGAAATTTGTTAGAAACGAAATGGCTGTGTCGTTTCAGAACCCATGCATAATAGTTGAAATAATAGATAATAGATTTGCCGTGGCATTTAATACGATCCAAGGAAACTAATTAAAAGGGAGCAAACACAAAAGCCAAATTAGGCTAGTAGCCTATGAGAATCTAAAAATACCCAAGACAATGAACAAGTCCCAATGGGCCCTGAGTCTATCAAAATATTTTTTATGGTCTCCCATGAAATTTGATATCACTTTTTTCCGTTTCCGCTTTAAAAGAAAAAAATAATTAGCTTTTTTGTATCCCTGCTTTCAATTAAAAAACGTTAAGGTATTATCAAATAAAGATGATAGCCCCCTATCCCCCCTGTATGCAATAGCATACAATTTTTTTATAAATCATATTTTTGGGGTCACTTTCGTTTCAATTACAGTTGAATGAACCTTTTTTGAAGTTTTGACGACAACACTTTCTATAAAAAACCTTATATACCCCCAGGGCATAATTTACAACCCTTGCCCTTTGCGGTGTGGGGGGTTTGTCATCCTCAAAGACATAATTTCCAAAACTTTCAACTACGTTGAACAAAATGGCTATTTAAAAATTTTTATTGGATGGGTTTGAGAAATGGTGGGCGTGAGAGGGGGCTGAGTTGCCCTCCAATCACTTTCAACTGTTGAAAAGGGCACTAGCCTTTTCAATTTCCAATTGAATGAGCTCTTTTTGAAGTTTCTACGACAACGCCTTCTAGAAAAACCTTTAATGCCCCCAGGGCATAACTTACAACCATTGCCCTGAAGGCTGGGGGGGGGAGGGTGTCATCCTCAGAGAAATAATTTCCAGAATTTTCAACTACGTTGAACAAAATGGCTATCTCAATATTTTGATTAGATGTGTTTGCGGAAATGGTGGGTGTGAGAGGGGGGTTCGTTGCCCTCCAATTACTTTCGACTATTAAAAAGGGCACTAGCCCTTTCAATCTCCAATCAAATGATCACTTTTTGAAGTTTCTATGACAACGCTTTATATTAAAACCTTATATGCCCCCAGGGCATAACTTCCAACCCTTGCCCTGAGGGCAGTGGAGGGGTTGTCATCCTCAAAAACCTAATTTCCAGAACTTTCAACTACGTTAAACAAAATGTCTATCTCAAAATTTTGATTGCATGTTTTTGGGGAAAAGAGGGACGTGAGAGGGGGGTTAGTTGCCCTCCAATTACTTCTGACTATTAAAAAGGGCAATAGCCCTACGAATTTCCAATCAAATGAGGGTTTTTTGAAGTTTTTGTGACAACTCTTTCTATAAAAAAACCATATATGCCCCCAGGGCATAACTTACAACCCTTGCCCTGATGACTCTGGGGGTTTATCATCCTTAAAGACTTACTTTCCAAAAGTTTCAACTACTTTGAACAAAATAGCTATCTCAAAATTTTGATTGGATGTGTTTGGGCAAATGATGGGCGTAAGAGGGGGGTTAGTTGTGCTTCCAATCACTTTTGACTATGAAAAAGGGCACTAGCCCTTTCAATTTCCAATCGAATGCGCCCTTTCTTAAGTTTCTTCGACAACGCTTTCTATAAAAAGCCTTATATGCCCTCAGGGCATAACTTACAACCCTTGCCCTTAGGATCGTCGGGGGTTGTCATCCTAAAAGACATAATTTCCAGAACTTTCAACTACGTTGAACAAAATGTCTATATCAAAATTTTGATTTGATGTGTTTTGGGAAAAGATGGGCTTGAGAGGGGGGTTAGTTGCCCTCCAAATACTTTTGACTATTAATATGGGCACTAGTCCTTTGAACTTCCAATTGAATGAGCCCTTTTTCAAGTTTCTGGGACAAAGCTTTTAATAAATACCTTAAATGTCCCCAGGGCATAACTTACAACCGTTGCCCAGAAGACTGTGGGAGGGCACTAGATCTTTTTTTAAATAATGCTGGGAAATCCAGCGCCCCCTTCATAGCAATGTCCCTTCTCACATGAAAACTCCCTCAATGTAAAGATCCTCCCACATAATCCCCGACCCACCACCCCCCACTACCAGAAAAAATCCCCCTGAAAACGTCTGTATACTTCCCAATAACCAATACCATATTTTAACATTGGGTAGAGTTCTTAACTGTCAACACTTCCCCCGGGGACTTTGGGGGATTAAGTCATCCTAAAAGAAATAGTTATCATATTTTCGACCATGCTGAAAAAAATGGCAAAATTTTCAAAATCTCAAAATTTTGATCGAGTGACTTTGGAAAAAATGAGTGTGGGAGGGGACGTAGGTGCCCTCCATTTTTTTGCTCACGTAAAAAGAGCACTAGAACTTTTAATTTCAGTTCCAATGAGCCCTCTCTCGATATTCTAGGACGACTTGGTCGATACGATCACCCCTGGGAAAAATAACAAAAAAAAAAATAAACACGCATCCCTGATCTTTCTTCTGGCAAAAAATACAAAATTGCACATTTTTGCAGATAGGAGATTGAAACCTCTGCAGTAGGGTTCTCGTTCTATAATTTTTAGGGATCTTTCCCCCTTTTCCCGAAAATTAGCCAAATTTTCTCAGGCGCTTAACTTTTGATGGGCATTGATGAATGTCAAATGAATGTGCATTGTCAGTTTAATATACATATACTGATATTTAGTAATCAAAATGTTAAAATTATTTTATTTATTAAAGTTATAAAAGTAAAAACATTTATATTTTGTTTCAGTAAAGTACAAATTTTGTTCTGGCCTTGGGAAGTTATACGGGCTTGGGGGTTTTGCGCCCAACTTATGTTAATTTCTGCTCGTTTTGAGTTTGACTCGGTTAATTTATTTTAATTTCTGTTCGTCTTGGGTTTCATTTATTTATTGATGATGTGCATTTTGATTTAATCTTGAGGCAACATTTAGTTTTTAAATATAATGGGCAAATGGGAGGGTGGGAGTGGAAGGGGATTAGTTGCCCTCCAATCACTTTCGACTATTAAAAATGACATCAGCCCTTTCTATTTTCAATCGAATGAGCCCCTTTCGAAGTTCCCACGACAACTCCTTCGATACGAATTGCCCTGGTCTAAACAACAACAACAACAAAAAATATTACTAGTCACTTTTGACAATTAAAAAGTCGATTTGAATTTCAAATCGAATGAGCCCTTTTCTGAAATTTCTACGACAACGCTGGGCGTGGGGGGGGGGGGGTTTTTCCTCCCACCACTTTCGAATATTAAAAAGGGCACTAGCTCGTTGGATTTCCAATCGAATGAGCTCTTTTTGAAGTTTCTACGACAACGCCTTCTATAAAAACATTATATGCCCCCTGGGCATAACTTAAAACCCTTGCCCTGAGGGTTGTGAAGGAGTGTCCTCCTCAAAATATATTTTCTGTCTGGAAAGTAACCACGCTGAACAAAATGGCTATCTCAAAATTTTGATTGGATGTGTTTGGGTGAATGATGGACGTGGGGGGGGGGGCTAATTGCCCTCCAATCACTTTCAAATATTAAAAAGGCACTAGCCCTTTGAATTTCCAATCAAATGAGTTCCTTTTGAAGTTTCTATGACAACGCCTTCTATAAAAACCTTATATACCCCAGGATATAACTTAAAACCCTTGCCCTGAGGGTTGTTGGGGAGTGTCCTCCTCAAAAACGTATTTTCTATCTGGAAATCAACTACGCTGAACAAAATGGCTATCTCAAAATTTCGATTGGTTGTATTTGGCGGAATGAGGGGCGTGGGGGAGCTAGTTGCCCTCCAATCACTTTCTGTGATTGGACTATTAAAAAGAGTACTAGCCCTTTGATTTTCCAATCAAATATGCCTATTTTGAAGTTTCTACGACAACGCCTTCAATAAAAACCTTATAAAAACCCTTGCCCTGAGGGTTGTGGGGGAGTGTCCTCCTCAAAAACATATTTTCTATGTGGAAATCAACTATGCTGAACAAAATGGGTATCTCAATATTTTGATTGGATTTTTTTGGGGGAATGATGGGCGTTGGGGGAGGGGCTAGTTGCCCTCTAATCACTTTCGACTATAAAAAAGAGCACTAGCCACTCCAATTTCCAATCGAATGAGCCCTTTTTGAAGTTTCTACGACGACTCCTTCGATACGAAGTGCCCGGGTATGGAGAAAAAAAAAAGAAAAAACAACACATTGTGCCCACATCGTTCTTGCTCTAGCGCGCTGCCTATGAAAAGGTGGGCGTGAGAGGGGGGTTAGTTACCGTCCAATCACTTACAACTATTAAAAAGGGCACTAGCCTTTTGAATTTCCAATCAAATGAGCCTTTTTTGAAGTTTTTATGACAACGCCTTCTATAAAAGCCTTATATGCCCCAGGCCATAACTTAACACCCTTGCCCCTAGGGTTGTGGGGGAGTGTCCTCCTCAAAAAGATATTTTCTATCTAGAAAACAACTACGCTGAACAAAATGGCTATCTCAAAATTTTGATTGGATGTTTTTGGGGGAATGATGGGCGTGGCGGGGGGGGGCTAGTTGCCCTCCAATCACTTTCGAGTATTAAAAAGAGCAATAGCCCTTTGAATTTCCAATCGAATGAGCCTTTCTTGAAGTTTCTACGACAACGCCTTCTATAAAATCTTATATGCCCCCAGGGCATAACTTATAACCCTTGCCCCGAGGGTTGTAGGGGAGTTTCCTCCTCAAAAACATATTTTCCATCTGGAAATCAACTACGCTGAACAAAATGGCTATCTCAAAATTTTGATTGGATGTGTTTGGGGGAAGGATGGGCGAGGGGGGAGGGTTTGTTGCCCTCCAATCACTTTAGACTATTAAAACGAGCACTAGCCGTTTGAATTTCCAATCGAATGAGCCTTTTTTGAAGTTTCTACGGCAATGCCTTCTATAAAAACCTTAGATACCCCCAGGGCATAACTTAAAACCCTTGCCCCAAAGGTTTTGGGGGAGTTTCCTTCTCAAAAAGATATTTTCTATCTGGAAATCAACTACGCTGAACAAAATGGCTATCTCAAAATTTTGATTGGATGTGTTTGGGGGAATGATGGGCGTGGGGGGAGGCTAGTTGCTCTCCAATCACTTTCGACTATTAAAAAGGGCACTAGTCCTTTGAATTTCCAATCGAATGAGCCTTTTTTGAAGTTTCTACGACAACGCCTTCTATAAAAACCTTATATGCCCCAAGGGCATAACTTAAAACCCTTGCCCCGAGGGTTGTGGGGGAGTGTCCTCCTCAAAAACATATTTTCTATCTGGAAAGTAACCACGCTGAACAAAATGGGTATCTCAAAATTTTGATTGGATGTGTTTGGGGGAATGATGGGCATGGGGGGCGGCTAGTTGCCCTCCAATCACTTTTGACTATTAAAAATGGCACTAGCCCTTTGAATTTCCAATCGAATGAGCCTTTTTTGAAGTTTCGATGACAATTCGATGACTATTAAAACCTTATATGCCCCCGGGGCATAACTCAAAACCCTTGCCCCGAGGGTTATGAAGGAGTTTCCTCCTCAAAAAGATATTTTCTATCTGAAACTCAACTACGCTGAACAAAAAGGGGTATCTCAAAATTTTGATTGGATGTGTTTGGGGGAATGATGAGCGTGGGGGTCTATTTGCCCTCCAATCACTTTCGACTATTGAAAAGGGCATTAGCCACTCCAATTTGCAATCGAATGAGCCCTTTTCGAACTTTTTACGACAACTCCTTCGATACGAAGTGCCCGGGTATGGAGGAAAAAAAACAAAAACAACACATTGTGCCCATATCGTTCTTTACTTAGGCAGCGCCTGCGCGCTGTCTATGATAAAACAACAGCCAAAAATCCCTAAAAATGGTGTCAAATAACTGATACAAAAAGTAAACTTATAAAACCACCTGGTCCGAAAACCCATGGTTTCAGCTGTAGCTTCAACCTAATATCACGGTTGCAGGTGTAGTTGCAACCTAGTAAAAGATGAACAACAACCCATAGTGACCAAAAGCTAAATTTATGTTTTGAAAAAAAAAAACAATTAACAGGAAAAAATTGCAGTCTGCAACTGGTTCAGGAACGGTATCTATTATTTCGGTTATTCTTAAAAGTAGTAAATTATAAGGAGAAGAAATTCATATTTGATTTCTTCAAAAGCATAAAACCCCTCGAACATTATACAGGGGAATTTCAGTCCTCCACCTTGAACAACAAGGAAATTCGTTTTATGCCATTTGTAGCGTTGATGTGTCTCCCTATTTTTTCAACCAGGGCTAGCGGGGTATCAGAGCATCATAAAGAGATGTCTAATAGTTCTTTTTTAAAGGAAATTTCTACTTATAGTCGCTTTTATAATTAACAAAAATTGTTTTTAGTTTAAAATCAATTTTCTACAAAAAAACTGCATTTTTGACTGACTTTGCTGCCTGATTTCCTGTGGTTCGTCTTTTACTATTCCAAGTAATAAAAATCCATTAGCTTTCTCCTGTTTGTTATCATAGTTACAGCAGTTGCTGCAACCTAGTAAGAATCAAACCACAGCGCATGGTAACAAAAATTTTAAAAATGTGTTTAAAAAACCGCCTGATGAGAAAGAATTGTTACCTAATACTGATTCAGGAATGGTAACTATTATTTCGGTTAATGTTAAAACTAAAAGTGTATTGCGAAATTGTTTTTAATAATTTAACAAAAACCTAAGACACCTCAAAAATGGTGTCTGATCACAATGAAAATTGCAATGTTAGAATCCTCATGGTGAAAAACATTTTGTAGGAGAATTACAGTTTTCCGCCTTGAACAGCAAGGAGGTCAGTTTTTTTTTATTTGTATTACTGCTGTGTATCCCTTTCTTTTCTTTTTTTCTCCGGAGCTAGCAGGCTATTACTACCTTTAAAACGAAGTTTTTGGCTCAATTTAAAGGAAATTGTTTCATCTAGTGTCTTTTGTAAATGAGTTTTTACGTTAAACTGGAGTTTTGACTGACTTTACTTCCTGATTCCCTGTGGTTCGTCTTTTACTACTCACAGTAAGACAAGTCCATAGGTTTTCTTCTGAGTGTTATCATGGTTGCAGCTGTATCTGCAACCTAGTTATCATGGTGACAACAGTAGCCACAACTTGGAAAAAGGTGAAATGAAGGCCATTGTAATAAAAACTCGAAAATCGCCTATTAAAATTTTTTTTTAGTAAAGAATGATTTGTAAAGTATAATAAAAAAAACAAGGAAAATCACCTTTTCTGTTTGTGGCACTCAGTTCTAGGTAGAACCCGTCGTCGCGCCGATAAGGGAAGACCGGTGATGACACGAATAAAATAGCAGCGGGGCGTGTCGCCGGCACCCCGCCGATGACTTTTTAGTGCCACCGCCTGCAGTAGGTGGCGGCATGAGATGTTGGTGGCGCATCGCCGGTATGATCAATGTTGTACTGTTTTCACCAGTCTTTCTCAAATCCCAGCTTGAATTTACAAGAGATTTGGGCCTATTCATGAGTTAAAAACTTGGCAAGTCGCTGGCTGGACGCTGGTCTTCTTCGTTATTCATCAAGAGAAGTAGAAAACAGGTAGAAACGAGATGGCTATGGCATTTCTGAACCCTTGCATAATA
>JAQQPU010010652.1:18700-29673 GCA_029168905.1 Artemia sp. Kazakhstan ARC1039 | reverse complement strand
AAACTCTTGTTTGTAGTTATTTTTATTCGATTCAAACGTGATTTGCATATTCAATTTAAGTTTCACTCGTTTTAAGATTTATATATTCATTTACATTAATATATATTGTATGTTTGTTCGCATTGAATGTTTATTTAATTTCTGTCCGTTTTAAGTTTCATTTATACTTCAATAGCAAACTATTTTTTTTTGTTTTAAGCTGCATTTTCATATTCAATCTAAGCATTACTCGCTTTAAGATCTATTTATTTATTTATATTATTACTTGTTATATGCTTTTTGCTATGATTGTTTATTCAATTTCTGTTCGTTTTGGGTTTCATTTATTCTTTAATAGTAATTTTTGGTCGCGGCAAAGCAGAGCAGTTTTAGAAAAGGTAGAGGATGTGGCGACCAAATTTTCACTCTTAGGCTAATAATTGAGAAGTGCCTGAGTTTTCAAACACCTTTGGTCCTCACTTTTATAGATTACGAGCAAGCGTTCGATTCTGTTGATAGAAGAGCTTTAGTAAAGGTTTTATCCTTGTATGGTATACCAGACAAATACATTAAAGTGATTAGTGCTATGTACGAAAATAACACTGCTGCGGTTAAGGTAGGAAATGAGGTTAGCAGCTGGTTTTGTATTAAATCAGTAGTTAAGCAGGGCTGTGTTCTATCCCCCTTTATATGGATTATTTTGATGGACTTTGTTTTGAGGAGCACAGGAAAGGCAATAGGAGACCACAAAATCAAATGGGGAGGAAAAAGTCTCCTGGACTTGGATTATGCTGATGATTTAAGCATCCTAGATGAAAGTGTGAGCAAAATGAATGAAGTTTTAGAGGTTTTGCGTGTTCAGTGTGCTAGAATTGGTTTGAAAGTTAATGTTAGGAAGACTAAGTCACTAAGGCTAGGAATAAGTGAAGACGAAAAGGTGACGTTGGGTAATGAAAAGATTGATCAGGTGGGCAGCTTCACTTACCTTGGTAGTATTGTTAGTAAAGATGGTGGGAGCAGTGAAGATGTTAAAAATAGAATAGCCAAGGCTCAGGGTGTTTTTTTCACAGTTAAAAAAAGTCTGGAAGAATAGGAAGATAAGTCTGCAAACCAAGATTAGAATATTAGAAGCTACAGTGATGACAGTGGTCAAACATGGCTCTAAAGCATGGACGCTCCGAAAAGCGGATGAAGATTTGCTAGATGTTTTCCAGAGAAATTGCTTAAGGATTGTTCTGGGTACCCGGCTAACTGACCGTATTTCAAACAATAGGCTATACGAAAAATGTGGTTCAATACCGCTCTCTTGGTCTATAATGAAAGAAAGGTTAAGGTGGTTAGGGCACGTTGTTCGGATGAAGGATGACAGATTGCCGAAGATTGTTCTTTTCGGCCAACCGTCTAGGGCTAAACGGAAAGCAGGTCGTCCCCATTTGGGGTGGGAGGACGCCATAAAGAAAGATTTAAAGGAAATGGGAACTTTGTGGGCGGGTGTAAAAAGGGAGGCTTTGAATAGATTGGGGTGGAGGAGGATCGTGCGTAGCTTTGTTGTCCTCAGGCGGCTTGGTGCTGCGGTGAGTTATTAGTAGTAGTAGTAGTAGTAGTAGTTAAAAAACGGATCTAGAACTTTCAATTTAAATCGAATGAGGCTTTTTTCAAAGTCTATACGATTACCTCTTTGATAAACACTTTATATATGAACAATAGACAGCTAGCATAAATAGTGGACAGCGATTGGCAACAATGAATGGATTGAAAAAATAGCTCCAATAAGGGTGTTTTGACCATTTCACTTGCTGAAACAAAGAGATCACGACTGTTTGGTATTGACCTTAATAGGATTTTGTGTGCCAAAGCAATTTTGCATCTATCAAAGAGCATGTATTTTAACCTTATAATTGGATAATTATAATAGATTTACTATCTGTTCTTCCCATACAAAACTTTACCTTATTAAAGTCTTTGGGGTGGGGGCGGCGTAGTTGGCAGAAGGAAGAAAACTTTAGTGGAGACAGTAGGAGAGGGGGAGGGGGATGTTGGATACTCATCCAATATGGGCGGAACTTCACTTATCTCCTCCGTTCCCGATTTAGGAGATTAGACAGACTCATTGGGCTGTAGAATGTTGGACCGTTTGAGTTGTGGAAGACGTTAAACTTAAAATACTCAAAAATAGTTTATATTTTCAGTTATTGCAGGATTGATTTCATAGATTGTGGAATGGTGAGCCCCCTGGCCCATCATTTGGGTGAGCCTCAACTCATAATATGCAATATTGATTAATTGTTCCGCGTTATGTGCATATATTATTCTATATATGTTATTTTGACTTATACTTTTATCGCATTGCGTTCATTTTTAAGGCTTGAGATAAAAACTGAAACCTTAGCGGAGACAGTGGTGGGGGGAAGTCTCCCCCCTCACATGCATAAATTAGCAGCCACAGAGAAAGTAATACAAATGAAATTAATCTGTCTTTTGAAAATGTCTTTTTTCAAAAGACACGAACAAAATCGTCTAAAGGAACCAGAAGTGCTATCTCTGACATGTCCGTTGATTCTTTATTCCCGTTACTTTCAGATGTAAAATTTAAAATATTATCGAATGGGTTTAGTCGTCCCCTCCCTGAATAATTCACATTTGGAAAACCCACACCTGGGAAATTCCTCCCCCCTCAAAGAACATTTTCTTTTCCTGCTGATAATTCCCCCGCGTTAAATTCCACCTAGCAGAAATTTCCCAGCCATGGAATATGCTCCCCCAAATATATTCCCCTCAGATAATTTAGGATATTCATAAAAATGGAAGCTGAAATTTCTACTCAACTTTTTAGGTCAGACGCAATGCTATAGCGTTGCCTAAGTAAAGAGCCATAAGGGTTCAAAGAATCAATACTTATTTATTTTTCCAGGGGCACTTTATGTGGAAGAGGTGATCGCATAAACTTTGGAACTGGGTTCATTGAATTACAAATTAAAATTTATAGTGCCCTTACACCAGGGGCAGATCCAGGATTTTTTAGGGGGGGGGGGGGCGCAAAATAGGTTGATCCGATAAACTTACGTTAGGAACAAGTTTAATTAACGCAATCTTGCGTTAATTAAGTAAATTACATTACTTTAGACTACGTTAGGGGGGCGCCCCCTCGCCCCTCCCTTGGATCCACGCCTGCCTTACACTCTCTGTTTCTTTCCTTGTTAGGGAGGAGAAAATGCCTCTCCTCCATTTGTAATTTAAGGATTCGGAGAATCCTTAAATTACAACCCTTGCCCTGAGGGCTGTGGGGGAGTTGTCATTCTCAAAGACCTAAGTTCCAGACCTTAAAACTACGTTTAATAAAATGGCTGTCTCAAAATTTTGATTGGATGATTTTGGGGAAAAGGTGGGCGTGAGAGGGGGTTAGTTCCCCTCAAATCACTTTCGACTATTAAAAAGGGCACTAGCCCTTTGAATTTCCAATCGAATGAGCCTTTTTTGAAGTTTCTACGACACCGCCTTCTATAAAAACCTTATATGCCCCCAAGGTATAACTTAAAACCCTTGCCTTGAGGGTTGTGGGGGATTGTCCTCCTCAAAAATATATTTTCTATCTGGAAATCAACTACGCTGAACAAAATGACCATTTCAAAATTGTGATTGGATGTGTTTGGGGGAATTATGGGCGTGGGGGCTAGTTGCCCTCCAATCACTTTCGACTATTAAAAAGGGCACTAGCCCTTTGAATTTCCAATCGAATGAGCCTTTTTTGAAGTTTCTACGACAACGCCTTCTACAAAAACCTTATATGCCCCCAGGGCATAACTTAAAACCCTTGCCCTGAGGGTTGTGGGGGATTGTCCTCCTCAAAAATATATTTTCTATCTGGAAATCAACTACGCTGAACAAAATGGCTATCTCAAAATTGTGATTGAATGTGTTTGGGGGAATGATGGGCGTGGGGGGGGCTAGTTGCCCTCCAATCACTTTCGACTATTAAAAAGGACACTAGCCCTATGAATTTCTAATCGATTGAGCCTTTTTTAAAGTTTCTACGACAACGCCTTCTATAAAAACCTTATATGCCCCCAGGGCATAAGTTAAAACCCTTGCCCTGAGGGTTGTGGGGGATTGTCCTCCTCAAAAACATATTTTCTATGTGAAAATCAACTACGCTGAACAAAATGACTATCTAAAAATTTGGATTGGATGTGTTTGGGGAATGATGTGCGTGAGGGGGGGGTTAGTTGCCCTCCAATCACTTTCGACTATTAAAAAGGGCACTATCCCTTGGAATTTTCAATCGAATGAGCCTTTTTTGAAGTTTCTACGACAATGCCTTCTATAAAAACCTTATATGCCCCTAGGGCATAACTTAAAACCCTTGCCCTGAAGGTTGTGGGGGAGTGTCCTCCTCAAAAACATATTTTCTATCTGGGAATCAACTACGCTGAACAAAATGGTTATCTCAAACTTTTGATTGGATGTGTTTGGGGAAATGATGGGCGTGGGGGGGCTAGTTGCACTCCAAACACTTTCGACTATTAAAAAGGGCACTAGCCCTTTAATTTCCAATCGAATGAGCCTGTTTTGAAGTTTCTACGACAACGCCTTCTATAAAAACCTTATATGCCCCCAGGGCATAACTTAAAACCCTTGCCCTGAGGGTTGTGGGGGAGTGTCCTCCTCAAAAACATATTTTCTATATGGAAATCAACTACGCTGAACAAAATGGCTATCTCAAAATTTTGATTGGATGTGTTTGGGGGAATTATGGGCGTGGGCGGGCTAGTTGCCCTCCGATCATTTTCGATTATTAAAAAGGGCACTAGAACTCTCGATTTCCAATCGAATAAGCCCCCTTTGAAGTTTCTACGACGAACCATCCATATGAAGTGCCTCTGGGAAAAAAAAATAATAATAAAACATTGGAGCCGTATGGCCTTTACTATAGGCAACGCTACAGCGTTGCCTCTGATAAATCTGTGTGGCACTGATCAATGGCGGTTTCACACTACGCCGTAGAACCTTTCAAACTTGAGTAAATTTATACTTTATGTTACGTTATGTAATTTTGCGGAGAAAAAATTGCCGCAATGTAGATAGTGCCAGCAAGGCCATATCCAGGGGGGGGTCCAACTCGTAAGAGCAGACAAAAAATGCACATAAAATAATTTTTCATGGGTTTTTTACAGTTTTTTCCAAACAAAAATCCTGGATACGCCCCTGAGTGTCAGGTAGACTGGAGGTTTACTTAGAATTTTACGTCGCGTAAGTTTATGCTGAGAAATGGAAGTCACAACAAGATGGAATAATTCTGGATGAATAATTAATAGATTGTGAAAATAAATTAATATTTTCCTTAGAAAGCCTTTCGCGCTTGATATGAGCTTGAATCTTTATCTCCACTCCTCATTTTTAACTTTTCAATAGTTTGCTTGTGATGATTGTGATTATTTTTGACGACGACTATGATAGTTTTACGGGTTTTAATATTGGCCTAGTGTGAATTGATTTTAAAAAAAGGCCTTTCTGAGGGAAGCAAAGAGCGAAGTTGAAACTTAAAACGAACGAAAATAATTGCGTATTATAATTCATAAGTAATAATATTAGCTGATAAATCAACCATTAATTCTGTATGCTGTTCAATAACTTTGCGGTTATATAATATGTTTATGCTGAGAAATGGAAAGGTCACAACAAGATGGAATATTTCTGGATGAGAAATTGACAGATTTCGAAAATAAATTAATACTTCCCTTGAAAAGACTATTAGCTTAAAAGACTATTAATTTGGTATCTTTATTTGGGTCGTCCTCTAAACTTATTTCATACTAATGAAGAATGTTGTCTGAACACAGCACCTTTTATACAAAGTAAAGTGTTATTGCAATACTTTTGCGAGGTTTTATTGTAACTGAAGCTTCGTCTAACTGAGCCCCATGCAAATAAACCCACGTAATCGAACCCTTGTGCCCCTTATAACTGACAAGGTTGTTACTGAGCCTTGTGTAACTGAGCTTTCGTGAAACTGAATCTTCGCACAGGTAAACCCTTTTTTAACTGAGTCCCCGTGCAACTGAACCCTCGTACAACTCGACCCCATTCAATTGAACCTCCTCCTCAACCTCCGTACATTCAAATAGCTAGTGGTTAAGAACTGTAAGTAAGGAGCGACACGAATCATAACAACCGAAACTCTTTTGATATCAATTTATATTAATTTTGATATTAACCGGCAAACCAAAATATGTGGCTTATTATGCTGATTCCAAATATATAAGATTCATTAAGTTTAGTGTAACCCATCAAAAGTTACGAGCCTGGGAAAATTTGATTGATTTCCCAAAAAGGGGGGAAGCACCCCTTAAAAGTCAAGGAATCTTAATAAAAATCTCACCATCAAATTCACCGTATCTGAGACCACTCTTTTCAAGCTTTCTTCTGCAAAAAATGTGGAATTTGTGTTTTTTGTCTTTACCTTTCATGCTTAATAGGATTTAAGTCTCCCTAGTCAGACCTCGCTCACCTTAGGCCGTCACTCAGCCTATTCTTATCTTGTCTCTCATTCGCTACTTGACTTCAAGAAAGATACAATAAAAACAATTGTCCATTACATTACAGAAAAAATTAAAAAAACATCCAACTAATTTATTGTTTTCTTTATCTTGTATATGAGTGCTGTCCTCCTCCAGGTTGGTTTTTTCTCCCTATTTTTATTTTTCTTTTTTCTCGTTCCCTATTGCTTTCTCTCTCTTCTCTTCTTTTCTCTCTTCTCTTCTCTTCTCTCTTCTTTATGTTCGCTTTTCTCCTCCTTGTTCTATTTTTAATGACCATTCTTAATTTTCTAGTTTCATTTATTTTAATTTTCTGACGACGTAGCCCGTTTATGTATATACATGTTTTTCTTATTGATTTGTTTGTTGTCTTTTGACAATTAAAAAAAAAAGATGGTGCATTATTTTGCCATTGTTTTGCACGTGTGTGGCTGTTTTTAAACCTTTTTTGATGTAATTCTGTTTTTATTTTTACTTCAAAAATGCCAGCCGGGCTTGTGATAGCTGTGTTTTGGATAAATCTCGCCCTAACTTAAAACTCGGATGGTCCTAAAAAGTTGGACAACATTACAGATTGGTTTTCTATATTCCTAAATTTGATGAGGACATCTAATGAGGGCATCCAAGGCAAAAGTAAAATTAGAATACTGGCCGAACTTCGGGGTCCATATACCGTGGGGTCCATTGGTTGTACATATACCATGCACGCTACATCCCAGTACTGGTGACAAAATCAGAGCTGTACAAAACGATCTAAGTGACTACCAGATATGTTTCAAAACAAACGTTTTAAATTATCGAGATTTGAGGAGGAGCAAAAATTCTCCTCCCTTTCCTTGGAATTTCGAAATTCGGCAAACATTTCTGGCAAAAAAATGTATCTGTTCCGTGGATCTTAGACTCTGAAAAGTAATACCTTTGTCCGTCAGGCAGAAGAAAACGTCCTTAAATTGGATGATAAGAGGCTAAACCAGAAGACTGTCAAAAATCAAATATTATTTTCATTATTTTATTGCCTATTAATATAATTGTATTACCAACTACTAACACTTTGTTAGCTATATATTAACTAAGAACATTTCGAACAACTTTTTATTAACTATGAATTAACTGATAAAAAACCCTAAGGGCAAAGTCTTCTGCTCGAATCGAACAAAAATTGCTTTCCTCCGCCCCCCCCCCCAAAAAAAAACAAACAATTCAAAGTGAGCTCCAAGATATCTGAGATTAGGATTCTGATGACCTTCTATTTGAGTTAACCGGGCGTGTTACTTGGTTTAAAAGTTTTGGTGCATTAATGCAAACAAATAAGTGTATTTTCTATAAACTAATGTTTTCCTGGAGTTACAGACACCTGCCAATTATATAAAGTGCTATGTCACTACTAAATATATTTTGAAATAAAAAGTTAAAACCAATTCAAGTTTTAGTCTTTATTGATAATAATGCATAAACGAGCATTCATAGCGCATAAAGAATTTACAACCAAATTACAATGAAGTGAGTATACCACAATACGTATTCCACTATTTACAATGCACAGGGTTTTGTTAAAAAAAAATCACTTTTGTTCAAACCCTAGAGAGCAAGGAGGATTCAACCCCCATGGCACTTATTTCAATCATTAAACCAGCGTTTCACTACAGATCTAACTATTGCCTATTTCAAAAAGGCAAATTAGCACTTAATTCCTGTAACAATCTTGAACCTTTTAGTCTCAATGAGAAATTAACTAATTATAAGTTTTATTATGGCTATGTTTTTAGGGAAAAGCATAGAAGTGACTTTTCGCTGACTCAGGATTTTTTTTTACACAAATAAGGATTTCAGAAACTGAATGAAAGTCGGGATTAGGGCCCTAGAACATGTTTTTAAGGTCCTACCTTGACCTCTTACCTACTTCTAAGGCTTGACAGATTCTGTGAAGGTGTGTCTATACAAGGAGAATTATACTCGGATTCTAAGATAAACTTGAATTTTCGTTTTCTTCCTTAGGTTAGGGCTTATTTCCTCAGAATAGTTCAAGACTTACAAGTAGGTAAGGAGTGCTGTTAGGAGTCATTCCGGATCATATTAGGGACTTCATTTCTGAAAATTATAGTGGCACATAGTTTCTCGGATTCAGGGAAAATTCTGCTCTTTTTTCTTTCTTTTTTCATCTTAAGCGTTTGTAATATATACTTTTTGCGGAGTCACACAGAAAACAGAACATGGACGTTAGTTAGAAAATCTATTAATTAATCAACACTAATTCATAGGGGTATCAACATTAATTTTTAATGGGTATCAACATAGGGGTATCAACATTAATTTTTAATGGGTATCAACATAGGGGTATCAACATTAATTCGTTGATTAAATAAGAACTGTTCGATCATCGGTGAAACAAAACTTTTACGTTTTCGATAACTTCTTGGCTTATTTATAACAAAACAAAATTTACCAATTTCAGAAGTGTTAGAAGAGACTGAATCATAAAAACTATCTAAAAGTCTTAAAAATAAGCCTATAAGTTACAGAGTATGCTGATCCTGTGGAACATTGCTGATCCTGCGAAAAGGACGCAGAACCCCGGAACATTTACAACTTAATACAAAAGTTCTGATCTTCTGTTTTAATGAGGTCTTAAAACAGAATTTTGACTTCAGATTTATTGTCCAGTGCTATATTTTATTTTAATAGCTTTGATAAGTTCAAATAGCT
Organism: Artemia sp. Kazakhstan ARC1039; assembly: GCA_029168905.1. Lineage (NCBI taxonomy): Eukaryota > Metazoa > Arthropoda > Branchiopoda > Anostraca > Artemiidae > Artemia > Artemia sp. Kazakhstan ARC1039. Next base: position 20,458 of record JAQQPU010010652.1, on the reverse strand, counting down.
TTTATTGTTACTGCAGCATATCTGTATAACATTGCATATACGATACAACAGTTCAAGATTGTAACAGTATAACAAACACAAAATATCTGCAAACTAAAAACAGTAGAGGGTCAAAAAAATCAGGTACAAAAACAAAAACGTAAATCTCTTTTAAATGACGCTACTAAATATTGTGCTCGCGTAATTGACTCAAGCGAAAAACCAAAAAAGACAAAAAAATATGAAAGAAAAAAAGCCTATGGACGGTACTCGTAAGACGAAACACTGGCACATATCAACTCTTCTCTAGTCTTCCACCAAACCAACACATATCCTGCTCTCTTCTTAACAGAAGTGCCATGTCTAGTCTTTTTATGAATTTTCGCTGTTTTTTTCGCCAGCAGTTCAGTCCGGTTCATTGAAGCTAGTAAACGCTTGCAACGAAACACTGTTATATATCAAACCCCATTGCCTCCTACCGAACATGTACATATACCCTGATTGAAGCAGAGCTCATTGAGTTTAATTGCCGTGATTTATTCAGTAAGCTTAATTATCATCAAACCCCATTGCCTCCTACCGAGCATGTACATATACCCTGATTGAAGCAGAGCTCATTGAGTTTAATTGCCGTGATTTATTCTGTAAGCTTAATTATCATCAAACCCCATTGCCTCCTACCGAACATGTACATATACCCTGATTGAAGCAGAGCTCATTGAGTTTAATTGCCGTGATTTATTTAGTAAGCTTAATTATTGTGCTCTATTGAGCATGATTTGAAAATCAAAATGAATTTTTAGAGAATCTTGCGACGTCATATGACCTTTGAAACTAGTCAAAAATCTTGTTAGCTTACCGTGATAGATATATGCAGAAAATATATCTATAAAAGGAAAGTTATAGTTTATTGGGCCTAGAAGTACAACAAGAAAATAATAAGTTTACGACAAAACTCATTTCATTAGAAAAAAGATCGTTCGGCAGAAGAGACCCATCTCAAATTGCTAAAATTATTACTTTATTTTTAATAATTTACTGATTAATAATTTACTAATTTAATTTAATAATTTAAATTAGTAAATTATTAATTAGTAAATTATAATTTAATAATTTACTAATAAAAGTATTACCTATTCTCCCATAGTATTTCATTTAAATTACTCAATTATTCATTTCATTCATACTGTGTTAATGATTAGGGAGTATGGACTTGATTTGCGCTGCTACAGTACTTGTTTATTTCTTCTTTACTATTAGTATTTCATTTCATCAAAAATATTTCAGTAATATAGAGCCAATTTAAATTGCTACAATTGCTAGTTTATTACCTCTTCACATAGTGTTTCATCTAAGTTCCAAAGTTATTCGTTTCATTCAATTTTTTTTATCGTTAGGGAGTATGGGCTTCATTTACATTGCTACAATTTTATTTGATTTCTTTAATCATTTAGTATTTCAATTCATTTAAAAAAAAATCGTTCGACAGTACATACCTAATTTAAATTGCTATAATTGATAGTTTATTACCTATCCTAAGACAGTATTTCATTTTTAAAATCCCAAATTAATTTCAGTAAAGACCTAATTTAAATTACTATAATTGATAGTTTATTACCTATCCTCACACAATATTTCATTTTTAAATTCCAAAATGATTCATTTCATTCATTTTTTTTGTAATCGTTAGGGAGTGTGGACCTTATTTACAGTGCTATAATTTTATTTCATTTTTTTTATCAATTAGTATTTCATTTCATTTAAAAAAAATCGTTCGGC
>JAQQPU010010652.1:0-13700 GCA_029168905.1 Artemia sp. Kazakhstan ARC1039 | reverse complement strand
TGACCTTGCGAACAAAGGTCAGAATGGGTTAAATGATGAGAAAAGTAAACGAACTGCAGCTAAGCTTGCAACCAAACGAATCCATTCAATTTATAATTCATAAAATGGTTGATGAACTTGTGAAATTTAATTAAGGGTTATGGACCGGGGGGTTAGTTGACCTTTTAATGTTTTGGTCTGAGTATAAATATATTCTTCATTTTTGATAGATTTCAATTTATATACTGGGAGGAGGCGAGTAGAATCATTATAGACATTCAGTACATGGAAGTGTTTATTTAATATATTTCCATTTATATTCTGAGAGGAGGCCAGTTGAAAGACATTCAGTGCATGGAAGTGTTTAATTAATATGTGAGTTTTGTTTCTTATTTATTTATATTTTTCTTTCGTTTTTTGCTTTTCGTTCTCTTTATGTGTTTAGTATGTTTTATTGTAATGTAATTTAAGTTGTTTTTTTTTTTTCCCCGTTGAGAAAGGCTCCCGGATGTGGGGCCGAAATATTCGGAGCTTTTGTGCATAATTAATTGTTTTGTAGTTCACTGCTTTTTAGAAAATTAAAACCCGTTTTTCGTGTTTAAAAATTTTTTTGTTTTCAATGAGTAATTAGGACTAAACAATTGTTTGATACTATACACAAAAAAAGGGGGAACAACATAGTATTTTGTAGTTAGCGTATTTTGTGGTTAGCGTTTAGTACGTTGTTTAGCGTTTTCTGACGTTTTTTGTAGCGTAATTTATCCCCAAAGATCAAAAAAGCCATTCCGGTTAACCAAAGAATGTTTAATGGTCATGTAAAATAATTAGTGCCTATACTCGGGGGGGAGGGGGGTACAAAAAAACACTCGCAAATGGCAGTATTTAAATTACCCAACAAACAACTCAATTTCAAATCATCTGGTATAAAAGCTTTAGTCATGTTTAGCTTTTAATTTCTTAGTTATTTCTAACAATAACAATAACAATAACAATAACAATAATAATTTTAAACAGTGTTGATATATAGCTCTGCGTAACAGAATCCTTAAAATGAAAGAAATTACTTCTGGTAATAGTGACATAGCCAGGGTGGGATCTAGGGTATCAGAAAGTGGCATAGCTAGGGGGGAACAAAGAGTACACTTGTACCCGGCGTCGGCATCTTTTGGGGTGCCATTTAGATTAACAAGATTTTTTGGTTTTTGATTTTTTTTAATCCTTGGTTATTTGCTGATGAATGGGAGGGGGCTAAAATGTGCATTGCCCGGGGCGCACCCAGCACCTTTTGTGTTCAGGTGCCCCTGATCACATTTTATACTGTTCAAACGAAAGACAATATATATAAGCCAATGAAACATCGAAAATCACGTACAATCGAAGATCTAGAACATACATATACTTTAACATACGTGTTCTAGTATGAATATGCATGAACATACTATAACATACATGTATTAGAAAATACATGTGCATACACGAACATATATGTTCTAGTATGGATATACTAGAACATACATGTTCATACATGAACATACATGTTCTAGTATGGATATACAAGAACATACATGTATTAGAACATACATATTCATACATATTCAGTAGCATAAAAGCTTGCATCTCCTAGTCATAGGCTTGATTTAAATGTGCACCCAACGATGTTAAATCACAAAACGCGAGATGAAATCACAAAACACAAGGGCCTTTAGGCGAACAAATTAATTCAACGTGCTACAAGTTGTTGTGCCGCAAATGTTGTGCTGCAAATGTTCCTGTGGTTAATATATTCCGCTTTTCGTCTGACCCTTTTGAATAAAATGTAATTTAGATTATTGAATGGTTATTAAAAGTACTTTTATCATATTTTAACCCTCTTCCCTGGAATGGAAATTTTGATACGTAGCCACTAGTAAGCCAGATACGGCTAGTAAGCCTTTTAAATGGCATATACATCGACTTGGCGTTAGAAGAAAATAAAACACTGCTAACATAGAACGGGGCTTAACAGAAAATTGTCTGTGTGAGTAGTGCCTTCTAAAAATCATAAATTTCTGGTTAGGTAACTGAAATGAGCCGTTCAGAAGCCAAACCGATTAACTCCATTTCTTTTTAGATTTGATCGCCGAAGCACTTGAATGCTTCTTGACTTTGTATATTCATATGGAAATTTCCTAAAAACTTAAATTTTATCTCAAAATGAAAAAAAAAAAATATTTCACTCATTAAAACCCAAGACTTGTTTCTCAATTTATTCTCTACATTCAAACCTATTTAAAGATAAAAAATAGCGACAAAGCATTTTCATCCAATTAATTTTTCATTATGATTAAAATTAGTTGTATTTTTTTTATTTTTTCTTATATTTTTTTTTCAGGGAGTTAATTGATCTGAGTATTCGACCCATTCAAATCTAAAACCTGAATTGGAAAATAAAATAAATAACAGAAGTAAAACATTAAGTTGCTTTTCACAAACACAAAGCTTAGGTTAAACAAACTATATACAGAGTATATAAAAATAGACCTTTAGCTCTCTCTCTCTCTCAATATACACTAACATTTCTGCATCACAGCCCTTTAAACCTTCATAAAAACCTTCAGTAGTAAACCCCTACCGTTGGCTTTTCTCATTTAAATCTATTTTAGCTATCTTAATTTTTGCTTTTTCAGAATTAGGGTCAGGGGTTACAATTAGAAGAGGAACGGGTAGGAAGGGTCTTAAATTTTCTTGAGCAATATCATTACTGTTACAGGTTTTTACAATAAGAGGGAGTAGCCCCCCCCCCCTTTCCCAGTAAATCATCCAGAACTCATTTCCCAACAAAATTATTGAAAAATTACCAGTCGTGCTGGTATCGTCCGAAATTTTTTTCGCCTCTTGTATTATTTTTTCGAAATTTTTGTATATATTTTATATTTGTATTTTTACGATTTTACTTTTTCTTAATAGAAGTAAGATGGATTTTGAAGCAGACATTGACTTCAATATTTGAAGCTAGGGGCACTTCTTGGCTAAATACTACATAAATGCCAAATAAAACTTTTATTTAACATTTGTATAACTTTTTAGGGTTTTTTTACAGAAGGCCCCAGGCAAGCCGGAATATTTGCTTAATCTATACATACTTATTAAGTAGTAACTATAAAAATAGTCCACTGGGAAGCTTTATAAAGGTTTTTCCCTAAAATCCAGAAATTCCCCAGAATTAAGGAATTTTTTCTGTCTCAATTTGCCTACGGTTACCTCCGCTCCACTGCGCAGGGTGAAGAAGTTTGGGTCCTATTCTTAATGAACCTAGACAAGGGGCTGTAAGATCAAAAAGTGGTGTAAAAATTTTCCAAAAGGACTTAAGGAGCAATTTTGATAGAAGGTGGGTTACTAGAATGTACAGCTTGTGAAAACATTATTGACCTCTCTTGCTTTCCCAGGGATCTTTTGTAAAGGCAAGTCTCCCTTTTTGGCAACAGGAGAGTTTTCCGAACGGGAGGCAAGATGAGCCCCAGAGAATACTCTAAATTATAGCTTGCCGAAGTTTTGATGTATCTTTTACCCCCAACATTTTAAATCATTTTACATAACTTCCTTTAAAAAAAAAAAAAAAAGTTTGAATATGTTTCAACTGTGAGGGGCCGTATCAGTTAAGGAGCAACTGGAGGGTCCACGCATACATAATTTTGAGTTTGCTTAAATTTGCTTGGCGTGGTTAGGAGGAGAGTTGACTTATAAAGAAGGGTATGTTGGAGGCCTTAGTTCAGTAATCCAAACCAGACCACGTAGGCAAGGATATAGGGAAATAGTGAAGGGTAATAGGAAATAGGGAAATAGACCAGATATAGGCAAGGGTATGTTGGAGGCCTTAAAGTTCAGTAATCCAAATCAGACCAGGTAGAAAAGTGTATAGGGAAATAGGGAAGGGTAATAGAAAATAGGAAATAAGGAAATAGACCAGGTATAGGGAGGGATATCTTGGAGGCCTTAAAGTTGAGTAATCCAAACCAACGGTAGAAAAATACTTGGCGCCAACCAATTTGAGACAAAACAAAACTAAAAAATAAGCTCGATAAATATGACAAAAGTCTAAAAAAAAACAAGTGTGAGCTTTCGATGGGCAACTCAGAATCTACGAAAATGACTGCAGTGTTTCTTAGCTTCCATGAACCTTAGACAAGAAAAGAGCTCTCTGTTTCATCCATATTTCTTCATTTTCATCAGTAAGTCATGAAGAGTCAAGTAGAAGTAAAATGAAATAACTTCCTGGAAATCTAGGCGAGATGAAAGCATTCCCTGGCTCTTTGATCTATAATAATAAGAGCAGCAATACGCGATTATCGTTATAGATATCGAGTATCGATACAAATATCGACCGGTAAAGAAATTTCATTTGTACGGTTGTGCATGTGATCCTAGACGGAAATTATAAACGGCAAACCCTGCAATTTATAGTTTCAAAAGCGAATAATATTGCGTGGATATCCAACATATTAGATTATAATAAAGTTTAATCCTAAATTTAATGCCATTTTAATAAATCTTATTTCACCTATTATCGCGTTCCTCTCGATATTTGAATAATTTCCAAATGATGAAATCGGTAATTTCTGTTCGTTTTATGTCGCTCTTTACTTTCAGTTGAAAAAAAAATATTCTTTTTAAGTTTTAAGTTCGCCTGAAAGCTATATAATAAAATAACACTGTCATACAACGGTTAGATTGTGCCGTAATAATCTGTCGTCTGTCAGGGAATTCCGGTACCTTGGTTTTGTTTTTAACTCACTTTTATTTAATGTTCGACATTGGCAGATCATGGCTATATTCGCCATGTTTCCCAAATTCCCCTTAGCTATGAGGTCAATCTACTTCAGAGCAATTTATTTTATACTCGATGACTGTGATAAAAGGAGAGAAATCGGAATCCCGTCAAAGAATGCTCTAAGTTCGTACTTGGTGCAAAAAAATTGAATCAGTTTTTTCTGGGAATGCAACGAGTATAAATTCGGTGGTTTTCTATATAATTTGCACCCTATTAAATTTAAATGCAAAAAGCGCAGAAAACTAAAAGACAACAATATGGCACGCAAACGGATGAAAGTTCAATATTTGACTTGATTTCATCACACCTATGGGACATTAATAGAAGAAGAAGATTAACGTCCACACATTTGACCCGTTTCAAAAACAACGCTTCACATCCTCATTCCCTTACTGCTTACTAACTATAGTCCTCCGTCGCTTAGTCTTTTTCCGCTTGGAGCGCTTTAGTTTTTCTTGTGCGCAAGGGGGGCAGCATTCATCCTTTATTTGGCGAGTGCCAGCGACACAGCGGTTCTTTATGCACTTTCGACGTTTGCATTTCACTCTACCATCCTGTCGAAGAAAAAATTTTATAAATAAATTATTTTTTTTAATCTTTTTTGGTGTATTTCATTACTTTTAAATTTGAAATAATAATCTAAGGGTACCATTGATCATGAATCCACTGTCCATACCTATTCAATTCAAATGGTAATTCTTAAGCTTTGGAAGGAAAGTTGCCTATAGTCTATGAAACCTGTGAAAAAAAAGGTCAACCTCAAACAAATTGTCATACAAATAATTTTTTCGGGTTTTTTCAACCAAAAAATATGTGCGGAATCCGAATTTGAAAAGTATTCTGCTGTACTTCTTTCACAAATTTGAGTTTTTAGGTTGAATTTGAGGTTGAGGCAAAAAAAAAAATTGATTCGGTAAATACCAGCAAATGTCAAATGGTCAGATATGTCATTTCTACGTTTTTTTTTTGTTTTTTGTTTTTTTTACTGATGAAGATGAACAAAATATTTGAACTAAATATTTGAAATATTTGAAACTTGTGGCACTAGCGAAAATGCTGGAGTTCTCTTAGTGTTTTCATTGCGTTTTCATTCAGCATTTTAGCATGGTAACCTGCGAACAATAACCTGCGAAATAACATGGTAACCTGCAAATATTGGTATTTGGTAATAACAATAACAATAACATGGTAACCTGCGAACAATAAATTCGCAGAGAAAAGGGATCGCTCTCTTGGCAATATTTTATAACTGAAAAACGCAACAAAAAATTACTTTTTTAGAAGAATCGGCAAAAAGCGTGGTTGTAACTAAGCGATATTGATAATTAACCTCTTAATAAAATTGTTAATTAGTTCACTTAATAATTAAGCGAGATTGGATTGCATTAAACCTCCATAGCAAGTTTTTCCACAAATTAAGAACTAAAAATATTCAGTTTCACTGTATCAAACTCTCAAATTTAAATAAATCAGCGTAAAAAAAAAACACTCAAACTTAGCGTCTACCTAAGAAAGAATCTTAGGTTACAACCTGGCGTAAAACACGCATAGTATTGAACAAAGATGGCCATTTTTCGCTGGAAAAACGCAACGTCTGTCCAGCACTTACGAAGTTAATTCTAAGCCTAAGAATGAAGCAGCAAGACCATTTCTGGCGATTTATGAAAAATTTCTCCATGACGTAGAAAGCAATTCTACGTTGGTATTAAAACATGAGGTTTGGTTACCACTTTCTTGCTTTTATAAGACGGGATTATTGATTCTCAGGCTCAGTCCTTTTTTCTTCTTCATAATTCTTTTTCATAATATTCTTCGCTTCTTTTGACTTGTTTTCAAACAATTTTCTTCTTCATTCTTTTCTTCCTTTTTCTTCCTTACTTCCTTCTTTTTTTCTTCTTTCTTTCAGTCCTATAGGCTGAACTATAGGACAGTATAAGTAGGACTGAACTTTTCCCTTGTCTACCGGGAAAAGTTACTCCAAGAACAAAGGTGGTTGGCGATGAAGGTGTCATATGAGCGACAAGAAGATCCGTCCAGCAGAGCCGCTTTTTACACATAAAATACGGTTTGAACTTTAAAATGGACTACAGTAAGCTAATGTAAGCACAGGGTTTAAAAAAGAATAAATTGAATATTTAGCATTTAAGTCAAGAAAGTCCATTTTCTTACGGAGCTTTCTGGATCTGAAATACGATAGACGTTTATAAAAATAACTACTGTAAAAGAAATAGCTAAAAAAAATGGCATAAAAATTCAAAAACACACAATTAAGTTAATTAAGAATAAAAACTAAAGAAAAAAAAGATCAAATTTTTTCTTTATGGCCAACGAAAATACTGGACCGAAGTTACGGGAGGACAACCGGAGGGCGTACAAAAAAAACTAGAAAACTCATCAAAAATTAGTTCATATGCATTTTTATTGCGTTTTAAGTCGGAAAAAATTTCGGGGGGGGGGGTCTATCAGAGAATAGCCACGAATCATTTTTTTCGTGGAATTTTTATGATGTAAAACAACTCTATTTTAACACTTTCAATAGAAGACCTCTGAACTGGACTAAAGTCTGCCAAATTTTCAAATTGTTGATCTTCTGTCAAAAGCTAAGAATTTTCATAGAAATATAAAAGAGTTACAGAGACATTTAATTTCCACCCCGTTTTCATGAATTCTCAATCTTTTATCGTAATAAAATTACAATGTGCACTTTAACTAATATTCCACCTATATTAAACGAACAATATCATATAATTAATATCTTTAATTTAATAAAAATGTTTCGGTTTTCATCAGGTCATAATCGAAATACTTAAGAGACAGATACCTTGTCAAAATGTCTGATAAGATGGCGCTGGTGGAAAGGGAATGAGTATTCATATTCGCAATTCGTAAAATTTTTGCTCTGTAAAATAACTTTACTCAAGTACTATCAATAGAATGTTTCTGAATTGGGGCAGAGACTGCCAAATTTATAGATTGTTAGTCTTCAACCTAGAGCCAAGAACTCTTGAAAATGAACCATAACAGTTACAGGTATATATTATTTCCATCCGTTTTCAGAAAAGTTTCCCATTATTGTACCTACTCGACTTTTTGGTACATATTAAAACAACTCTACAACTCAAATTACAAAAAAAAACGACCAATATAGGTAAACGATTTTATTTCATCCAATAATTTTAATCAGATAAGATGTCGCTGGAGTAGTAATAATTACCGTACATTTCTTATTACGTAAAGAAAACTGTATTCTTGTCCTATCAATAGATTATCCCATTATATACGGGATTATTATAAATGGGATTGAAAAACGGTCTTTTGCAAAGTAAGTTATTAATTTTAGAATTTGAAAGCAGTGTTGGGTCTCGTCAGTTTTTCAGGGGGTGACTTGAATAAAATGGCAATACAGAGTTCATTTCCAGTGAAACTCCCCCAGGCCCAAAATAGAAACTTGGCTACGCCACTAGTGAGGTGACTTACTTTACAATTGCAATTGATGCACTTCATTTCTCCCCAAGGAAGAATTCGAGGATTCCATTCACTGCCATTCTCAAACATTTCTCCTTTGAACCTACAGCCACCAGCCGCCAGAATATCTGCGTCACTCTTTGCCTGTAGAATTAATATATTAAAACTAAATAAAATAGATGCCAGGGAAGAATCCGTCACAGGTTAGTTACAAAAGTTCTCATCAAGATTCTTACCATTTTTTTCTCATATTAGTTTTTGGCACTTGTATGATATATCCTCTACCTAATATGGTAGGAGATTGTAAAGTATAGTGGGTCTGCATGCCTAATGTGTTTGGTACAAATGTTGTGCATATTATGTAGTAAGAATTGTTTTCTAACTTCACACTGTCCAAATACTTTACCCCCCCCCCCTCCCCCGCCCCTAATGTGCAAATATACAGCCCAAATTATTTATTTTCCATCTATTCTGTCATCTCTCTTTGTCTTGTCTCACGCTAAGCTGAAAGAAACTAAAAAAGAAAGGTTTTATAATACGTCAATGAATGAAGAACTTGAGCGGTAGGGTTTATCATACATGTACCTAGTTTGTTTGTTTTTTTTTGGGGGGGGGATATTCGATTTTTGATTAAAATATTACGAATTTAGATAAAAAGAAAAAAGAGGCGGTTAATCTTCTTTTACAATCCCAAAGTTCCCTGCTTGGAATAGACATCCTTAATTAATACTGTAAAACTTTTCCATAGTTTTTTTCATCTAGAAACAATTTCATTTTTTCATCTAGAAACAATGAGAGTACTTATATTGTATAAAATATAACGCATGAAGCTGAAATAAAATATATAAATAATTTTTTATTAATATTGTATAATTATCATTATAATTTATTTTATAATTTATAAATTTTATAAATTTATGTAAAAAAATTATAAAACCTACAAGACAAATTATTATGTATATAAAAAGATCAGAAACCACAAACGCTATGCAAAACCCAAAAAGAAAAACGAAAAGAAGAAAACGAAACGAAACGAAAAGAAACTCGAAAACGAAGAAGAAACGAAAAGAGAAAACGAAAGAAAGTCACATTTTAAAACCAACAATTATAATCTAGAAAATTTGAGTTTCTTCTTTTTGTATTTTTATGTAGAATTCTCTTTTTTTATGTACGTGTAGTTAAATGTAGCTACATGTGTTTCTCTGTCTTTCTTTTTTTTTTTTTTTTTTTTTTTTTTTTTTTTTTTTTTTTTTTTTTTTGATAAAGGCTTCCAGATTTTTAATTAGGCGTATTTTTGAAAATTTCGGGATGAGGGTAATTTTTCTCTTTTTTAGTGGAAACATCAAAAAAGGTGCCTTTCAGCAAAAACACTTAAAAAATATATTTTTCAAAATCCAGAAGGGGCAAAATAATCTGAAGCATTATAAAGGGAATGTTCAACTGATAGCTTTCAATTTTGAGTTCAAGGTTTGAATTTTTGTGTTTGATTCCCCCTGGACATGCTGCTAGGGGCAAAACAAGATCCTAGGAGCAAGAAAGAAGTTCTCTTGCTAAAACTAATTCTGAGGACCATGCGCTTCTTACTGCTGATAGCCAACTTTATACATTCACACGTGGAAGCCGAATTTTAATTATTGTTTGTAAAAAAAAAAAAAAAACTTCTGTTATTTTCTTGCAAAGCTGACTGTCTTATTAAAATTTTGCTGTTTTTTACTGTACAAGACGTACAGTAACAGACATTTCACAGACAGCCCAGACATTTCACACATTAACAGACAGCCCATTTTTCATAGACAGTAACAGACAGCCCAGACATTTCACACATTTTCAAAACAACGACATTAATTTAGAAAAATATGAATTTCTTTCTTCTCTGTGTTTCTTTGTGTGACGTTTGTATTGTTTTTCATCTTTTTATGTACGCGATAGCTGGTTAAAGCTATTTTTTTTTTTTCTATCTCTTTTTTTTTCAGTTGATAAAGGCTTTAAGATTTTTAAGTAAGTGTATTTTTTCAAATCTAGGAGAGAGGTTATTTTTTTTTTTTAATGGAAATACAAAAAAAGGTACCTTTCAGCGAAAACACTAAAAAAAAGGTATTTTTCGAAATCTAGGGAAGGGAACAAAATAACCTGAAGCATTAATGATGGCATTTTCAACTGAAAGTCTTCGATTTTGTAATCAAGGTTTGAATTTTTGTGTTTAAATCCCCATGGGGAAACCCTTGAATCCCACCATGGGGCAAGAAGGGATCACACATGCAAGAAAGAAGTTCTCTTTCTAAAATAGGAATTTGTCAAATGAGCATGTTAAAAGTAGTGATTTAAAAGAATTAAAAAGGTTGTTGAAGAATGGATTGATTTTTAAATATGATTTTAATGATAAATTTCATAGGATGCATAGTTGATAGATTAAAACGGCATTAACTCATAAAATTTACTGTTTTATTTTGATTAGTGCGCGTTAAGAAGGGAGTTGAGTGTAAAGTTGCTGATCACAGAGTACATGATGTTGTAGTTGTGTTTTGTTTTTTAAACCCCTTCTGGGTTATTGAAATCCTTCACGAGATTTTTCTAATTTTTCTAAACGAATTTTTCTAATATTTCTGCACGCCTATCTACGGAGCACCCAAAGGCCATCCTGGATCAGCGATTTGTCTGAACTATATTCGCTTTAATTTATAATTGTTAACTAAATTAATTAAAATATATCAAATAAAATAATAAATAACTAATTAAATTAAGTAGACAAACTTCTATGCAAGTACATTTTAATTCAATATTTAATTTATAGAGTTGGCTAGGTTAGGTTAGATATTTAATATAATGCGTTTTGGGCGGCTTGCTTTCCATAATTCCCTGTTGTAGTTTCCATAATTGCTTTACTAAAGTCTTATATTTACAAAAAGCTTTGGAGTATGTCATTACGATTAAGCCAACTTAGCTGCTTGAATGTGGTCGGCATAATAAGTAAGTACCAAAGCGTCTGTTGTTTCCTTGCAAAACTCACTATCAAAATAAAATTTTTACCGCTTTTTCAGTAATTCATTTAGTTTCAATTATAATTAGAAAGGCAATACGGCCTAACAAAGGCCGTATCAGATTCAATCAGATTAACATAACGACGTCGCTTAGACGTTTTCGCTTTACAAGACATACCGCATTCTATTGGATTTTTGCTCAATGTTCGTTTCCTTACCAGGGTTGCAACCGGTGACACTTTAATGTCACTTTTGACACTTCTTTTTTTAAAAGGCACTTTTTGGGACACCTGACACTATTGGGACACTTTTTAGCAAAAGTGGCACTTTTTTTGCTAAGTAGCACTATTTTACAAAAAAAAGAATTTTTCCAGACAAAAAAATTGAAAGAAAACTGTCAATGTATATGCATCGATATCCTTTTTCTGTCAGTTAAGATTCTTGTCTTAACTCCGCGCGCGGCAATTATTGGATGCAAGAATCTTTCTGTGCGGTGAAAAACGTAAACGTGTTTGTCTCTATCTGTGAGTGAGAATTCTTATCACAATTCTTATCACATTCATATTCTTATCACTGATGAGCAAAGATCACCCAGTGATCTTCTGTACGAAATACTTGGCAATGAAGAGGACAGAGACAGACATTTAACTGCAATGTTGTGGAGAAGCCTTCAATTGTTTTCAGTTGTTTAGTTCAACTATTTTGTGTTGTTGCAATAATTTGTAGGCTCATAGACGATAAGTCAGTCAAGCAGTTTGCAATTCTTGAGTGGGTCCGAATTCAATTTTTATGTTTTATTAGTTGAGGGTTGACTACAATTCAAAGAAAAAAGAGCAAGAAAAGCTAAGAGTGTATTTTTGCATCACTATGTTAATAGCTGTTACTATGTTAACCAGTCACTGGGCCAGTGACTGCTTAACTTTACGCGTCTTTTCATCGATTTCCGTGACTGGAGCTCTTGAAGCCCAGTGACTGAAAAGCTCACAGGTGACATCACACAATGACTCAGCAACGCAAAAACATCCACTGAGCTCACTGGTGTCCCACAAGAATATCTAGTGACCTCTTCAGTGACTGGGCCGATGACGCAAAATTGCGCTCTAACATTTCCGTTCATATTTTTCATATTTTTTCTTTGAACTCTTGGCAATGGAAAAATAAATATTCATACATAAACATCATACTAAAAACAAAATTGATACCAAAACTTCCATTATCTTAAATCCTATGCAATCATTAGCAAAATCACAATCTAATTTCACTTTTTTTTTCTTACTTAAATTTATGTTACATCATTACAAAAATTGAATAGGGACGCACTGGTTGTAAATGTGCTTTCACGCTGATACTCTAAATGCTCGTTTTTTATTATAAAGGTGCTTTCATATTGATACTTAAAATGCTAGTTGACTTTTCCTATGCCCAAGTCCCTGGAGACATCGTAAAGAAAAATTTACTGGGAGTGGCGAGAGTTCTCGTGAAACTTATTCTATTCAGGTTGTGATAAATAGATTAGATGACATAGCTGTCTTATTGTTTTTCCACTAGTTTTTGCCAAATAAATTATTTGAAAGAGTTAGTGTCTGAACCACTGTTAGTTGTGTTTATCATAGAGTCATCAATAGCTACGATTTATGTTCGTGGCATTCTTTTCAGCCTTTTCGGAGAAAAGAAAAGTTTCAAGCACCTGAATGCACTGTAATAATCCAGATAGTCCATTTTATGGAAAAACTGGATGAAAAAATCTCAATTTAGACGAGTATTACTGTCCTTTTTTTTTGTTTTCACAAAAGAAAAAAAATCGAAGTTTTTTCCTCTTTTATTGTTCCGTTCCTTTTTCACACTAAGAACAAAGACTGCTCAGAAAAGAGAAGAAAGTACTCTGTGAGACGAGTACCCATTTTATACAGTAAGCACCATTTGTGTTTTAGCAGGTTTTTAGGAGGGGGGATGGAAAGTTGACAAGAGTGGAAGTGCTGCGCAAAGCCGGGAATCAGCTCCGACTAAGTAATATCAAAATTTCTTTTTTATAGTTGATAGATGGCATTAGATCCGACATTTCATGTTAGAGAATTAAAGATGCGGGAAATCACACAGGGGTGATCCCAAGCGGATTGGCCAATATTTTAAATACAAAAAGCTTGTTGATATGAGCAAATTTTTGGAAAATGACACTTTTTATACAGAATTGACACCATTTTGCCACCCAAAGTGGCACCAAAAAAACTGGCTGAGTGGCAACCCTGTTCCTTACTATTATATTATACTTCTTATTATTATACTTCTAGTTTATTGTATACTTCTATTTATTTCCTTGCATACTTCTTTTTATTCCTTACTATTATGTTATACTTCTTATTATTGTATTTATTATACTTCTAGTTTATTGCATACTTCAATTTATTTCCTTTAATACTTCTATTTATTTCCTTATATACTTCTAGTTTATTGTATGCTTCCATTTATTTCCT
>JAQQPU010010651.1:0-28896 GCA_029168905.1 Artemia sp. Kazakhstan ARC1039 | reverse complement strand
TAAGGTTAATTACTCACCACATCACGGCAGACACCCACCCGACGATACATAAACAACTCTCAACCAGCAATGGGACAAGAAGAAGGATATCAAGATCCGAGAGAGATCAAAAAAAAAAGAAAAGAATATTATTATAAGGAGAATATATTAATAAGAAAATAATAATTGACTAATAAATGTCCAAAAGGAATGATTTTATTTTATTTTTTAAAATTCCAATCGACACATCAAAATCAAAAATAGATTCATATTGGTTCCACGCGGCAACCACACTATTTCGTAGAGAAAACCGGGACCTTTCTGAAATTATCAACGGCTGGCGTAGTTTGCGTATGCTGCGAGCTAGATGAGAAGATGGCGGAGCAACTGGGAACAAATCAAAAGAAAAGAAATAACTGGGCAGTGACAGGAGATTATGATTAACCTTGAATAAAATCGAGTTAAAAGTAACTGCAAGTTCAACAGGAAGAATATTCAATAAACAATATAAACTCTTTGTAGAAGACTTACTGGGGAAAGACGCTGGGGAAGGAAGATAACTTTTTAAAATACGAAGCGCCTTATTTTGTTGCCTCTGAAGCGGAATTAAATGGGATCTGAAAGTATTCAAGTAAATAAGTGGGCAGTAATTTAGATAAGAATGAACAAGAGCGAAATAAATAGAACGCATAGCTTCGAACGGCAAAATGAATTTCATACGTTGCATAATACCCACGTTCCTTCCAAGCTTCAATCTTATACCATTTATATGCGGCTTCCAACTCAAATTTGAGTCAACCAGCACACCAAGGTAACGAATAATTTCAACACGTGATATATCCATACCTGGAACAGATGACTTAATCAACTTCAGACATGGAAGTGCCCGTGACGTACGCGAAAATATCATAAACTTTGTTTTTGAAGTATTCAGAGCTAGCCTATTTGCCGTAAACCATGCTACTAGTCTATCAAATACTAGACTTAAATTATGTTTGACACGATCTTCATCGATTCCAGAGACACTACAGGCTGTGTCATCTGCGAAGAGAACGGTCAGCCCTAGGTCCTCAACTGAATTACTAATATCATTAACATAAATTAGAAACAACAGAGGGCCGAGAATTGAACCTTGGGGCACTCCAACTTTATTTGACTGGTTTGAAGACGTTGATATAACTTCGCCCCCATCAATACACTGGACTCTATCGCTTAAATATGACAATATTATCGATTTAGCCGGACCACGTATACCACAATTAGACAATTTTTCATTTAAAATCATGTGACAAATAGTGTCAAACGCTTTCCGTATATCCACGAATATAGAAGCTGGAATTTCACCCTTATCCAAGGCATCATGAATAAACTGGGTTACTGCCAAAATAGCATGCTCAGTAGAATGTCCTTTTCGAAACCCGAATTGGGACTTACTGAAAAAACTATTCTTGTCAAGAAAATTTACAATCCTCACGTACAAACAACGTTCAATAATTTTTCAAAAAGTAGATAGAATAGATATTGGCCTATAGTTGGACGGATCATTTATATCTCCCCCTTTGTGTAGTGCAATGACACGGGCGGACTTCATACATGAAGGGAAGATACCATTCTTGAAACAAAGATTAATTATGTGCACAAGAAAATTTACTATACTAGGCATAATCGATTTAAGCAAGTTCGTAGAAGATCCGTCGATTCCTTCTGAGTGTCCATTTTTGAGTTGATGAAGTACAAGCATCAATTCAGTAGACGAGACTGGGGTGAGGAATATGGATCGGTCAGTAGAAGAGGGTAGAAAACTTTTGAAATCAGCAGAATTTGGCGTTGATTTTTGGGATGCCTCTTCCGACGTCTTTTCACCTATTTTAGCGAAGTGCGTGTTGAGCATGTTGGCGACGTTAAGTTTTCCTTTAACAGCTGTATCACCACCTGGGGGCATCATTTCGTCCGGAAAAGAATTCAACTTTTTTTTGCCGATACAATCGTTTATTATTGTCCATACCTTCTTAGGAGATCCATGCGCGCTATTGAATGCCTTCAAATAGTAGAGCTGTTTAGCAGACCTGAGAGCCTTGGTTAGGCAATTTCTGTAAGCTTTAAAAAAGGCTTGATTTGTTTCATCGGGATTCGATAGATATATTTTATACAGCCTGTTCTTTGATTGGATCGACCTTAGTAGTCCTCGCGTAACCCAAGGCTTTTTAGATCTGTTGTAACGTCTTAGACGGGTCGAAGACATCGGACAAGCCACATTAAGTGCTGTGGTAAATTCGTTGACAAAATACTGTGAAGCTTGATTTACATCCTCGCAGTCTAAGCATGGAGAGGGGTCAATTTTAAGCAGCAGTTCATTCAACCGCTGAACAGATGTAGCATCAAGCCTTCTAGTTGTTTTGATCGGAGTCGCCGTTTGTCGCCCAGTTTTTATCTCCATCAAAAGCATAAAGTGGTCTGACGTGTCATCGATAATAACATGACACGAATCAAATTCCATATTCAGAAAAATATTGTCGATTATCGTTGCTGTCGAGCTTACAACTCGAGTTGGAATACGACAAGCTGGGAGAAGCCCCAGCGAAAGACAAAGTGTCAGAAAATCAACAGCCGAAGGCAAATATTGTGTAGATGAAAGATCATGACCAGCATTACTTATATCAATATTAAAATCCCCAATGTACATAATCTTCCGACTTCGCTCGATTGCGATCGAAGAAAACGCTTCCAGCTTACTTATGAAATGTTGCACCGAAGAGCTAGGTGGTCTGTAAAACAAACAACACAACACTTTTTCATTACCAAAATCAAGCTCGACAACCAAAAATTCAAACAACATTTCTTCATACATAGAATCAAAATCCGAAACAATCCTGTAAGTAATATCATTATGAATAAAAAAACCAAGGCCTCCTCTCGATCTGTCATTCCTAGTCTTAGAAATAAAATTGTAACCGTTAATATTCGCTAGGTGACTAGTTGACTCATTTAAGAAAGTCTCACATACAGCTAATACATCAACTCGGTAGCATGGAAGGAACGAAGATAAATGGTCCAAACTACTCATCAACCCGCAACAGTTTAAACTCGCCAGCCTCACACTACCAGGAGAAACATGTTCATTAATCTCATTAGGGAGTAAATATTTGTTAATAGGGAGGGATCAAATAGAAATATCATAATCATCATCCGAAAAACCACAATCTGCAGAAATTTTTATTAAATCTAATGGGTCTCTCTCAAAATCTCTCAACCTACTCGATGCCCCATCACCAGTAGAATTAATCATAATCATTTTGACTTACCAAACCGTCTGGTGGGAGTCTGTAGTGATGCGGCCATAAATCATCAACCAAACCTTGATGTGGAAGAGTACGGCACGTCTTGCGAAATATCTGAACTTCAACTGAAAAAAACACACGAAGCAAAAACAGAACCTGATTTCTAGGCCTATGGAAAATAGAAAAAAAGAATAGCGACGATGAAGCATAATCTGGCATGGTAGACTTAACAAGTCGAAGTCGCATTGAGCACTGAACACAATAAGAAAGAAAAAAAAAACGAAAAGAAAAAAACCAACACTGACTAGTGGTCATTTTCCCAATCATGACACACACCAACAAAATGAACTTGTTTCATCTCTCGATCGCAGACGTATTTCATTAAACAAATAAAACAAATAATGGTCCGCGTATACACTACAAACAAACTAATTAATCTTTTCCCAGTCAGAAGAATCACTTTTTTTCACTTCTAGCCATAAGTTAATACCCTTATGACGCACTCTGGATGAAACGATATGTTTCGACTCTTTCATTTCTTGTGCTTTCGAGAGTAGGGAGTTTCGAATCATGTTGAGAGCAGGGGGCAGGTCTGTAGAGATTATAATCCCACTACCTTTTAGCTTTTTAACATTGTTCATGATCGACTGGACATCACGCTCCGAGCTTAGTGAAATAAATACGGGGGACTCCTTGCGTCGGCTATTTTGCTTGCTGCGCCTATTTGTGATGTTTGCAGCCCGTGAAGAAATCCGATAGCACTTAGTAATAGATATGTCACTAGTTACACCCAGCTTTTCACTAACTAATTTAATGACGCTATCTTCAACTTTCTTGTTAGGCTCTTCTGCCGGTAAACCATGCACAATAAGGTTCAGACGGCGATCTTTTACGTCGATAAGTAGTAGCTGTTTTTCCAGGGCCTGGTACTTGTCGACATACTCGTCGATAGTTTTCTCAAAGTTATTAAGCCTCACATCACGGTCGGCAGCCTCCGTTCTCAGCGACGCGATCTCAGAGGTAATTCCGTCAAGCTTATTATTTAATTCTGTCTGCGTAGCAATAATAGAATCCAGTTTTCCGCTCAAAACTTTTCTGAACTCGTCGAACGATTTTTGCGTAACATTAGCCATGATAAATCTCGATTATAAGTCCGCTTCGAGAGGATTGGGGATTAGCAGTTCATTCGAAATAGCAATATGAACGCACTCTTAATTCCGCTATTAAGAATTATTATAGATGACGCTGTTTTGCTTCCAAGCAAGGAGCATAAATTAGTAATAATGTTATAAGGCAACTCCAATTAAATAAATCTATTCTTCAACACAAATTATATGAGAAGAATTGAAAACTATGCTTCCTTACTGTTCCTAGGATCACAGATTCCAAATCGAGCACAGCCTTGGTTAAAGAATCAAACTATTTCCATATAAATTTAACTTATTTCAAACTTGGCAATTTATTTGGGGAAAAGGGGCTTGAGGGGCCAGTTGCGCTCATCACTTTTGACTCTTAAAAAGGGCACTAGAACTATCGATTCTAATCGAATGAGCCCCCTTTGAAGTTTTTACGACGACCCCTTCTATATGAATTGCGTCCGGAAAAAAATAAATGGAGCGTGGGGGGAGGCTAGCTGCCCTCCAATCAGTTTTGACTCTTAAAAATTGAATTTCAACTTTCAATTTCCAATCAAATCAGCCCTCTAGGAAGTTTATACGAGCATCCCTTCCATAACAGCCATATATGCCCCCAGGGCATAACTTAAAACGCCTACCCCCGGGCCCTGGAGGGGGGGGGGCTGTGTCGACACCGGATTGTTTTGTTATTAGAACTTTTAATTATTTTTAATAAAATGTCTATCTCAAAATTTTTATCTGATGTATTTAGGGCGTGGAGGAGGGGAGAGGCTAGTTTCCCTCCGATCTCTTTTGACTATTAAAATGTGTACAAGAACTTTCAATTTCCAACCAAATGATCCCTCTCCGAAGTTTATACGAGCGTCACTTCCATAAGATCATTAGTCACCCCTAGAGCATTACTCATAACGCCTGCCTCCGGGCCCTGGCGGGTTCCGTCTACACAGAAATTTTTCTTATCTGACCTTTGAACTCTTTTTAATGAAATGGCTATTATAAAAATTTTATCGGATGGGCTTGGAGAAAAAGGGTGTGTGGGAGGGGGGGGGGGCTAGTTGCCTTCGGATATCTTTTTACTCTTAAAAATTGAACTAGAACTTTCAATTTACAATCAAATGAGCCCCCTCTGAAGTTTATACGAGCACCCCTTTCATAAGGACCATATTCGCCCCCAGGACAACACTTACAACGCCTATCCCCCAGGCCATGGGGGAGTTTTGTTATCTAATTTTTGAACAATTTCCAAAAAACTGGCTATTTCAAAATTTGTAGCCGATGGGTTTGGGGAAAAAAGAATAAGGGGGGGCTAGTTGCCCTTAACTCTCTTGACTCTTAATAAATGAACTAGAACTTTCAATTTCCAATCAAATGAGCCCTCTATGAAGTTTATACGAGCATCCCTTTCAGAAGAACCACACATGCCCTTAGGGGACAACTTAGAACACCTTCTTCTGGGCCCTGGGGGGTTGTATCGATACTGGATTTTTTCTTATCCGACCTTTGAACTATTTTTAACAGAATATCTATCCCAAAATTTTCATCAGATGGGTTTGGAAAAAGAAGTTGTGGGGGGGGGGGCTAGCTGCCCTCGGATCTCTTTTTACTATTAAAAAGTGGGCTCGAACTTTCAATTTCCAATCAAATGAGCCCTCTCTGAAGTTTATACGCGCATACCTTTCATACGAACCATATATGCCCAAGGGCATAACTTACAACGCCTGCCCCCGGGCCCTGGGGGGCTGTGACTACACCTGAGTTTTTGTTATCTGACTTTTGAGCAATCTTTAACTTAATGACTATCTTAAAATTTTTATTGGATGCATTTGGGGAAAAAGGAGCGTGGGGGCTAGTTGCCCTTCAATCTCTTTTGAATCTAAGAACTGAACTAGAACGTTCAATTTCCAATCAAATGAGCCATCTCTGAAGTTTTTACGAGCATATCTTCACTAAGAACCATACATCCCCCCAAAGCATAACTGACAAAACACCTGCCCTCGGGCCCTGGGGAGCTGTTCCGACCCCGGAGTTTTCGTTATATAGTCTTTGAACTATTTTTAAGAAAAGCTATCTCAAAGCTCTTATCGGATTGGTTTGAGGAAAAAAGGGCGTGGAGGGGAGGCTAGGTACCCTCCATTCTCTTTTGACTCTTAAAAAGTGAACTAGAACTTTCAATTTCCAATCAAATGAGCCCACTTTAAAATAATACAAGCATCCTTTCCAAAAGACCCATATATGCCCCCAGGGAATAACTTACAACGCCTGGCCCCAGGCCCTGGAGGGTTGTGTCCACACCGGAATATTTGTTATATGATCTTTGAACTATTTTTAACAAAATAGCTATCTTAAAATTTTTATTATATGCATTTGGGAAGAAAGGGTTTGGGGGGAAGAAGCTGGTTACCCTTCAATATCTTTTGACGTTTAAAAAGTGAACTAGAACTTTCAATTTTCAATCAAATGAGTCCTCTATGAAGTTTATGAGAGCATTCCTTCCATAAGAACAATATATGCCCCCAGGGCATAACTTACAAACCTGCCCCTGAAGACTGTGGAGGGAGTGTCCTACTCAAACATATAATTTCAAGAACTTTCAACTACGTTGAACAAAATGGCTATATCAAATTTTAATTGGATGTGTTCGGGGAAATGGTGGGCGTGGAAGGGGTGTCAGTTGCCTTAAAATCACTTTCGACTATTAAAAAGTGAACTAGCCATTTAAATTTCCAATCGAATGAGTCCTTTCTGAAGTTTCTAAGACAACACTGTCTATAAAAAAACCTTATATGTCCTCAGGGCATAAATTACAACCCTTGCCCTGAGGGCTGTGGGGGGGGGGTGTCATCCTCAAAGACCTAATTTCCAGAACTTAAATCTTCGTTGAATCAATTGGCTTTATCAAAATTTGTGATTGGATGTGTTTGGGGAAAAGGTGGGCGTGAGAGGGGGGTTAGTTGCCCTCCAATCACTTTCGACTATTAAAAAGGGCACTAGCCTTTTGAATTTCCAATCGAATGAGCCTTTTTTGAAGTTTATACAACAACGCCTTCTATAAAAACCCTATATGCACCCAGGGCATAACTTACCACCCTTGCCCTGAAGGATATGGGGGAATATCCTCCTTAAAAACATAATTTCTATCTGGAAATCAACTACGCTGAACAAAATGGCTATCTCAAAATTTTAACTGGATGTGTTTCGGGAAATGGTGGGCACGGAAGGGGTGTTAGTTGCCTTCCAATCACTTTCGCCTATTAAAAAGGGCATAAGCTACTCTAGTTTCCAATTGAATGAGCTCTTTTCGAAGTTCCTACGACAACTTCTTCGATACGAAGTGCCCTACTCTAAAGGAAAAAAATAATAACTAACACTGTGCCAACATCGTTCTTATATGCCCCCCGGACATAACTTAAAACCCTTGCCTTGAGTGTTGTGGGGGACTGTCCTCCTCAAAAACATATTTTCTATCTGGAAATCAACTACGCTGAACAAAATGGCTGTCTCAAAATTTTGATTGGATGTGTTTGGGGGAATTATGGGCGTGGAGTGGGGACTAGTTGCCCTCCAATCACTTTCAACTATTAAAAAGGGCACTAGAACTCTCGATTTTCAATCGAATGAGACCCCTTTTAAGTTTCTACGACGACCCCTTTCATATGAAGTGCCTTTGGGAAAAAAAATAATAATAAATAATTAAATAAATAATAAAACATTGGAGCCGTATGGCCTTTATTATAAGCAACGCTATAGCGCTGCCTCTGATACAATTTTGAAAAAAAACGGCGGAATTAAGTGGATGGCCGAAAGAAAACTTAGTGACAGCGATACGGCCCTTCCTTAACTTCAAAGCACTAACTGCTTTTAAGGCATTACCGATGCACTACTCAAGAGATTTTGAAAGACTAAAATAAGCAATAATTGAGAAGTTTCAACTCTCTCCCGAGCACTTTCAAAGAAGGTTTTGAAGCGAAAGAAAATGAGACAACGAAACTTACAAAGAATACGGGTACAAATTGAAAGATATGTGTTTAAAATGGATAGAGTTAAAAAATTATATAATGTTAGAGAACTCAGAAGAGATAAAAGAAAAGATAACGGAAGTAAAAAATAAAATAGTGATGGAACAATTTAAAAAAAATACCTATCCAAATATGAGAACGTACTTAAAAGAGAAAAACCCACAAACAATTGAAGAAATGTCCGAATTAGCAGAGAGGCACACTGAAATTTGGAGGGAGGAATTTCCGCTGAGAACAACGCTAGAAGTAGTGGTAGGAACGAATACCCGTACACAGAATGTTAGACAAACATGACAAAAGCAAACACAATTAACGTGCTACCACTGCATTTCCGTCGGTTACTATAGCACCAATTGCCCAAATAAAGCCGTTAGAAAATAAGGCCAAAAACAGGAACATTATGATATTACCTGTTTTAATTGTAATAAACGTGGACAGTATGCCTCGGATTGCCGCACCACGAACAAAAATGACGACAATAACTACAGAACAAGGGACGATGGTCCCAAGGGAAAACAGGACAATCCAAGAAACGATCGATATCACAACGATCGATCCCGAGATAATGGAGAAAAGTTTCAGACGTATAAGAGGACCGCATGAGTTAGAAGCCCCAAAAGTATGAAAACTTACTATTGATTCCTGCAGCGACCAAACCTCGTACGGAAATATTTATTAGAGAAAACTGACATAAACTGTGACAATAAAGTGGCAGAGCTATGCTACTATGGAGCAAAAAATAAATGTCCGATGGCTCAGGTCATAATAGAAATAGCCAATAAAGAAGGAAATGCGGTTAAAAAGGAATTAAAAGTAGACGTTGTACCTACTCTTGCAGTAGACGTTTTACTAGGGAGAGTCTTCAGAGTCTTCTTTATATATTATGACGTCATGCATTAATATAAAAGGATACAAAGAATCAAGTGATCTCAGTATGATCATACAAACAGGAAAAAGCTTATGGCTGTTTTTAAACTGGAGTAGTAAGAGATAATCTGGCTACGTCCTACGATTATGACGCCATTGATCAATCTTTAACATGAAATATGAAGTGTTTCGTAATGAAATTTATTGTATTTTAAAATAATTTGTTTTAATTATAAAAGGTTCTTAATCCCATTAATTTCCTTTAAATTGAGCCATTGAACAACTCTCTACGATGTTCCAGTACCAAGCTATTTCTGGGAAACAAAAAAATACACCGTTTAGGCAGAATGCTGTAGTAACTGCCACTTTTTTTTATTTTCAAGCAAATATATTTCCCTTGCTGTTCAAGCCAAGGGACAGAGAGTTTCCTATATAGGAGTTTTGAACAAGGCGGTTCTAAGGGTGTATTTTTTGTTTCGATCTGACTCTTTTTCTTAGTAGTTATGGGTACTTATATTTCTTAGCATTGGTCGTGAAGCTGAAGAGCAGGAAAAATAAGAGATAGCAAAATCTACAATATATCAAACATTGTAAAGCAGAAGAGCAGGAAAAATCAGAGATAGTAAAAAACCTTTTTCAAAACAGAAAAAAAGCTTAAACATTACTTTTTTTTAGACTTGCTCCAGATAATGTAATTGTATTGTTTAAACAAAGCACTTACGAGAAAAATTTTACTTTAAAGCCGCCCATGCTCCAGGGGAGAGGAAGATGAATTCTTCAAAACAGACAAACAAGCGAATTATATAAAAACTACACAAAATTGTAGATAGAAAAATTTCAAGACTTATTATGTTTTGGAGGGTCTTCGTTTAAAGGTCTCTTATCCTCCAAATATGGTCTGGTTTTAACACAACAGTATAATTCAAGAGTACTTCTGACTTACAAATTTTAGCTCCCTCATAATGCAGGTCATGTTCCCAACCTTTTCATCAACCATCTTCTTCAGCATTTCTTGAGTTTCAAAACTCTCAGCATTAGAGACCTAAAAAGTGCATAGAAACTGTATTCCTCGAAAATACCATTCAAAGGCTTTTGCTTCCGTTGGTTTTGCACAAATGTGCAGAAACCTGTCCCACAAAATATGAAAAGACGATCCACTTTTTCATTGGCAAACAAAGAAGAAAAACAAAAAAAAACTTAAGAGTCATAACTAAGTTTCCAGAACAAACATATATGTCGTCCATACTTGTAATTTTACACTCAAAGATTTGATTCAGCCCTTTGGGAGAGAAACAGGATCAAAATAGTATCCGAATGTTTCCGCTTTCAAAATAGTTCAAATAAATTTGGATTTCTCTTAGAAATGTTTTGTTCTTTGGAATTTACTTATAAAATTATCAACAGATAAAAAAATATATGGAGAAGACTGATTACGAGTAAATTACTAAGAAGCTCTGAATTGTCAATAATTCCTAGATTCTTTCAGGTCTTGAAAGTCTGATGTCCAAAAAAAACGAAATATTTTTTTCAAGTATGTGCGTGTTCTTTTGAATTAGTAAGCTCTAATTTTGGTTGCTTTTTATTTTATTGTACAGTTCAGGATTTCCTTTAACAGATAGCTAGATAGATAGATAGATTTATTTTCCATATACCAGTAAAATAATTACATAACAATCTACAAATCCCCACAAAGGCTCCATGGCCTGTAGGAGGGGGATTATGAAAAGATCAAATAAACATTAAACATTTAAACGCTTAAGATTTAAACAATATAAACATAACATTGATATTTAAACATAAGCATTTTAACTTTTAACATGTAAAGCATTTGCTTAATAAAAAAAAAAAAAAAAAAAAAAAAAAAAAAAAAAAAAAAAAAAAAAAAGGAGAGTTCACTAAATAAGCTTTATCAAACTACAGTGAATCACAACATCTATAAAAAAAAGAGAGTTCACTAAATAAGCTTTATCAAACCACAGTGAATCACAACATCTATATATATAAAAAAAAAATAAAAAAAAAGAATTAAATGAAAAAAAACTATTGGCAGCAGGCAAACAGAAAGAGAGATATATACTTACTGTGGTCCAAACGCTCAGTCTAATCATAAACTGATAAAACACGATCATATTGATGATGACACTGTTACTTATTAGCTCAAATTTATTATTATTGTTTAAACATTAAATTTTGTTTGTTTGCTTAGTTTTTAGCGAACAATTTTTAAGCATCATGTTTTTATGAATTTTTCTTTTTTTATTCCCATCGGATCTCTTTGGGGAAAAAGGGGCGTTGGAGGGATGCTAGTTGCTCACCAGTAAGCTTAAATTTGTGCATGGGTTTTGACAATTCAATTTGATAGCACCACTTGGTGGTAAGATTCGACGCGAGCATCCAAATAACGATTGATTCTGAGAATAGGAATTTACGTACACGAATAGGACTTCCAATGGCGATAAGGTTCTCATATCAGATTATCAACTATCATAATAATTATAAGAAATTCTGCTCCGTTGAACAGAAAAACTAAGTTAAAAACATGAAAGGCCTTTGTTTTTTTTATCGATTTAATGTTTAATGATAGACCAGTAATCAAATAATTTTACTTCTTTTCAATTTTCTGAAGGCCATATGCTACCTGGAACATACTTTTCATCAACTTATGTGTTTTTGTATTATCACAAGGTCACGTACGTTACGAAAATTTTCATTCCAAACCATTTTCCAGTGCTTACAACTTTCCATAAATAGGACATTCCACCAATTAAAACATACATTTGAGATTAACGATATCCTTTAAGAGAAGCAGAAGATTTTCAAATTCTTTTTAAACCTAGTACAGACAGGATGAGAATTATGAAAGGGATTAAAATAACGCTTTTACAAAGCGAATCAACTGACAAAAACAAAATAACCCACTAACTTTTGACAAGTTTTACTGCAAAATGTTTATCTTGTGTTTTAACGCACTTCCTTCTATATCACAACACCGGCCAAAACGACAACATGTGAAAAAAAGACCTTCCAGGCCTCGGTATCCGGTTGCAGGTCACAATTTCTAACAATGAACGATGTAAATTTTTCAGTTATAAATTGTCCAAATAAAGACAGATACATAAAGCAAAGTCAAAAATAATCATGTTCTATTTTCTTTATGAAAAGTGACGTATATTTTGAATCTTATTCGCAGATTAGCATCTTTTAAAATACTTTCTAATTGTCTAAGCTTGTGAATTTTAAGACTCTTATGTTTAATATTCAATTTAAGTTGGTTGATTGAGCTATGTGGAATGATATGAAAATACTGATTTAAGCGTAGCACGACCAGAAATTTAACAAATTAAATAATGAGTCCTCCCCCCTCTCGAAAAAAAGCAAAAATTACAACAAATAAGTGTGGTGTCGCCGCTCCCTTCAAATCTCCTAAAGGTTAAAGTCTCCCGTTTAAGCTTTACTAAAAAAAAAAATTAAAGATCTTTTTTGTTTCTTTCTATCATACGTATAATCAGACAGCTCGTGGTAACGAACTGTAAGTAAGGAGTGACCCGGCTCAATATTAACCGAAACTCTAAAAAACAAAATTTTGATACAAATCAAAAGGATTGGATTTTTATGCTGATTTTAAATATATTAAGTTTCATCAAGTTTAGTCCTACCCATCAAAAGTTACGAGCCTTAGAAAATTTGCCTTATTTTTGTAAAAAAGGGGGAAACATCCCTAAAAACCATAGAATCCTAATGAAAATCGCACCATCAGATTCAACGTACCAGAGAACCCGACTGTAGAGGTTTCAAATTCTTATCTGCACAAATGTGGAATTTTGTATTTTTTGCCAGAAGGATCACGGGTGCGTGTTTATTTGTTTTTTTTCCAGGGGTGATCGTATCGACCCGGTGTTCCTAATTTCGCAAGAGGGCTCACTCGAACGGAAATTATAAGTTCGAGTGCCCTTTTTAAGTGACCGAGAAATGGAAGGGAAACTAGGCCCCATCACACGCTCATTTTTTCCCAAGGTCCCTGGATCAAAATATTGAAATAACCATTTTGTTCAGCATAGTCGAATTATTTAATAACTATGTCTTTGAGGACAACCAAATTCCCCACAGTCCCCGGAGGAAGGGCTGCAATGTATGCACTTTGCCCATTGTTTACATATAGTATTGGTTATTGGTAAGTATAAATATGTTTTCAGGGGATATTTTTATGGCGGGAGGGGGAGGGGATTGGGTAATGTGAGAGGATCTTTCCATGGAAGAATTTTTCATGGCTGAAGATAATTTCCATGAAGGATGCGCTGGATATTCCAGCATTGTTTAAAAAACGAGCAGAGCTTAAATTAAAAAAAAGAAGTTTTTCAACTGAAAGTAAGGATTAACATTAAAACTTAAAACGAACAGAAATTATTTCATATATGAGGGGGTTCGTCCCTCGTCAATACCTCGCTCTTACGTCCCTCGTCAATACCTCGCTCTTACACTAAAGTTTCTTTTTTAACTTTTAAAAGAGGTTATTATTGTAACTAAACATCCTTTGTGATTCAGAAGTCATTCTTCAACAACTGGAACAAAAATCAAACTTAGGTTATTATAAGGTTGGTATTAGTTAAAAAAAGTAAAATTAATATGCAAATTTTGTTTAATTGTTCATGTACGGTGAGCCAAATTCAAAACCGGTATTAATTCAAAAACGTTCAGAAATTAAATAAAAAAAGCAAGTCATTTTCTAACTGAAAGTAAGGAGCGACATTACAACTTAAAACGAACAAAAATTATCCCGGATATGAAAGGTGCTTTCCCCTCCTCAACGCCCCGCTCCTTACGCAAAAGTTCATCATTGTTTTAAAAGAAATCACAATATTCATCGAACTCCTAGGTACTTTTTATTCGATCCCAATACAATGTGACAATGAACTGTGGCAATTAATTTAGTTTTACTAGTACATTATGGAACTACTTTTCAACAGCTTTCGATCTACTCGAACGTTTAAAATATCGTTTGAATAAGTAAAACTTAAGAATTAAACAGTATATTCATTTTTCAGTGAAGTATAACGCAACTTTAGTCTTTAGGGGGATTTGAGGGAGCGGCTGCATCGAAGTTACTTAGGCAATTTCCGTTCATTTTAAGTTGAACTTCATCTCTTGGTGATATTTCTGTTTGTTTTGAGTTTCATTTCTTCATTGATAGTATTTTTTTGTCTTTTCATGTTTGAGAACGCATATCGGTTAAATTTCTCGTTTAAATTTAAATTTTATTCTTTACTTTTCCAACGATTCGTTTGACTGTTGGCACGATAGTGGACATACAAATCCGACAACAATCAGAATGTAGAGTTGTCTCTGAGGAATAAGTGAGTTAGCAATTGATTGATAACTCAGTTTGATAGTTTATTATAATATTATAGTTATGTATTAGTTTATTAATACAATTTATTATATTATTAGTTGTCAAACCGATGTATCATCATTTGGGAAAATTTCGCAGCCTGTAGACCAGTATTTCCGTTTGATCTTCAATGAATAAAGGCTTCAATAAAATTCAACGTACCTGTCGTTTTTGTCTCGCCGAATAAAGGCTGTAATAGTAATTTGGTTGATCTGACCCAATGTAATAAGGGTACTGAACTGGGACGTTAGCTGGAGATCCGAAAGTAGTTTTGAAACCAGGTGAAACTACCTAAATAGAAAGAATGCAGATACAAAAGAGGAAGAAGCAGACATGCATTTGATATGTTTGTTTGGACGTGATACTTCGGTGGCGTTTGCACGTTTTGGCATTCTTGAAGAACCAACGTTCTAACAAAGCTAAATTTTCTCGTTTAGTGGTTCCCAAAAGCCTGTAAGAAGAAATACGATTCCATTTCAGCCTTCCCGCTATATATATTCCCACCGTCAATATATCCATCTTTAGTAGAGTCTATTTTGGAGTGGCATCAGCTGACTTGAAGGGTATATGCAAGAGTGTTCTAATTCGATTATACAAGGAAATAGCCTATAGCCAAAAGTTGACTGTTCATTTTTCAAGATCTGAGGTTTGATTTAAATCTCTGAGCTAAAAGAAAGCCTGATTCTTATGGCACGAGGACAGAGTGAAGAGAAGAACAGTTGGTAGTCCTTGAATATTTGAAACTACTCCTTCCTTTTGTTACTAAATTAAATTCGGAATTAGCATATGTCGAATTCTGTCGTATATCGTGATCTAAACCGTAAACCATTGAAAAGTAAAGTCTCCTTCAACATGGTATTCCTCAGAATAATGAAAAACATGTGTTACCTGTGTGTCGCATCAGAAATACCAGGAATTGGGACTTCCCAAATTCAAATTTTTAATTGGCATTCATTCGTTGAAAAAGAATCTTATCATCCATGGAACAGTGTCCATTAAAATTATTTGTTTGAATTGAATTCTAGTTTTGTCCTTTTCCCTTTCATTTCATCAGATATATGTTTTGGATTTCTTTACGGTTAATAAAGTATGAGTAATAATCATAATAGCTGTATAATTTCCCGAATTAGCAAGAAGTCATAAAATTCTATACAGTAGTGTATAATTTTGCATCAGCTATTATGAAAGAGGGCCAGTGGGTTATTGTGAAAAGGGGGAAGAGGCTAATTGATATGCTTAGTGCTTAGTGGCACAGAGAAGGAGGGATGAGGATCATTTGAGCTTTGTCAAGGAAATTCCCAGGAGGGGAGGGATGCAAGTTTAACATTCAAATTTGTTTTTATCGACGCTTAAATGGAAATATTGTGTTTCATGTTTATTTTTCATCTATCAAACAGCTCCTGTGTGTAAGTAAAGAGCGACTCGTGCTAATAGTGGCCAGAACTGAAAAAATGGTTTTATAGCAATATTTACATTAAAAGAATTGAATGTTATGGTGATTCCAAATATGTAAAACTTTTTAATAATAAAGCTACCAGTGAAAGTTAAGACCTTGAAAAAATTGCTGCATTTACGAAAAAAATGAGAAATATTTCCAAAAGTGCAAGTGATTAGACGAACGTTATTAAACTGAAATCAGCTCATCAATAAATTATTTATAGAGGTTTCAAACCCCTATCTTTGCAATTTTGCATGTGAAGATGTTCATGGGTCTGTGTTTGTTTGTTTGCTATTTTTGTTTTCTCGTCAGGGGTGATTTTGTCGAGTAAATGGTGCTAGAATGTCAGAAGATTCTAAACATTTGAAGTTCTACTGACTTTTCTAAGTAGCAAAAAAGATTGTGCTGGAGCAAGGTGGCTTATTTAGCCATTTTGTGGAGCAAAATGACAATCTTGGCTTAAAAAGGTAGCAAAGTCATCGAATAAAAATCCTGATACTGCCTATTGATTGAAAATAATCGAAAAAACTGTATATTAACCTTTCTAGCTTCAAAGACTAATGGAGTGCGGCGGCACATTCGTTCATTAAGATGCACATAGTCCGACAGACTATATTAATATATCTATATGGACCCCTTATTTTGTACGGACTAAGTCCGTACAAAATAAGGGTTTAATATAGACATTAATTTTTTTTTTCAACATCTTATGCCGGCTTAACGACCGGTTACAAACAAAGCAAAAATATGCTTGAAAAACGCAACCAGAACACAATTACTAAATTAAACAACTAACCAAATCATCACTAAAATAAACACAAATAAAGAACAAAAAATAGAAATATTGATAATAATTACAGAACAATAAATTAAAAGAAAGAAAAAAATATTACCAGAAAAGAAAAACTTAAATTGTCCTCTCTCGCAATCCAGTCCCACACTCGCCAACTTGTTTCACCAAAGAGATGCTTCTTTAACCGGTTTTTAAATTGTACCACACTTTCCGCTTCCCGAATTAAGTCTGGAAAGGTATTCCAGACCACCGAACCCATGTGCTTTGCCACATGGCTAGAACGAACCGTACTTCTTGGCTCACTTACCAGGTCTTCAGCATTTCTCGTAGCATATCCGTGATAAAATGAATCAAAACGAAAAAAAAAATTATTAAAAACATCAGAATTCTAAAGCTTCTTTTGACTTAGCTTATTCATACGAGGCTTAATAAAATTTTACACTTGCATTTGTTCCAAGAATTCACCTTGAAAACCCTGGAAATGACGAACCTATCATTAAATTTTGATATTCCAGATTAATTAATATTGGAACTGATTAATATTTGGAGGGAAGATTTCTCAGGGATAATGGTCCTTCTCGAAGTATTATTTTACTTACATTAAACTTGAATCTAAAAAGAGGGTTTGAAAAAAGGAGCAGTAACTATCCCTCACGTTTAAGTGAGCCTTGAATCAAACAGCTCGTAGCAACAAACTGTAAGTTAAGAGCGACCCTTGTCTATGTGAACAGACTCATTATTCAGCTGATTCTCAGTATACAAAATGTATTAGTTACATAGTTGCTCATTAAAATCTACTATGGGAATATGAATAATAGTAAGTATGTACGTAAATATGACAGCACTAGACCCTTAAGATCCGAACCGGCGGTGCTGATATCCGTTTCGTGGCTCTCAGCCAGGAAATGCATCGTGGGGCTGGGAGCCAGCCATCCTGTGCTTTCTCACACCCTTCCTGCATACCTTCACCCGATTTCTCCAGGTACCCATTTAGAGCTGGGTCGACTCTGGCTAAGCTTACAGAGTCACACCACTGACCCGCGTTTCAAACCTAAATGACTGGCCACGCCAGGGGTCGAACCCGTGCCCCTTGGGACAAAGAATCCTCAACCCGGTGCACGTCCACTTAGCCAGGACGACTTATAATATTAATAATATTAAAATAAGAAAAAAAACTCAGCCAAAAAGTGTGCGATCTTGATGGAAATTATACAACATATTAAATATGTATGTATGAGAACCCTAAAGGCACTATATACAAAGTTTTAAATTTCTCGTTTTTCTTGTGAAGCAAATGAATATTCAAATGATTACGGATATATATATATATATATATATATATATATATATATATATATATATATATATATCCGTAATCATTTGAATATTCATTTGCTTCACAAGAAAAACGAGAAATTTAAAACTTTGTATATAGTGCCTTTAGGGTTCTCATACATACATATTTAATATGTTGTATAATTTCCATCAAGATCGCACACTTTTTGGCTGAGTTTTTTTTCTTATTTTAATATTATTAATATTATAAGTCGTCCTGGCTAAGTGGACGTGCACCGGGTTGAGGATTCTTTGTCCCAAGGGGCACGGGTTCGACCCCTGGCGTGGCCAGTCATTTAGGTTTGAAACGCGGGTCAGTGGTGTGACTCTGTAAGCTTAGCCAGAGTCGACCCAGCTCTAAATGGGTACCTGGAGAAATCGGGTGAAGGTATGCAGGAAGGGTGTGAGAAAGCACAGGATGGCTGGCTCCCAGCCCCACGATGCATTTCCTGGCTGAGAGCCACGAAACGGATATCAGCACCGCCGGTTCGGATCTTAAGGGTCTAGTGCTGTCATATTTACGTACATACTTACTATTATTCATATTCCCATAGTAGATTTTAATGAGCAACTATGTAACTAATACATTTTGTATACTGAGAATCAGCTGAATAATGAGTCTGTTCACATAGACAAGGGTCGCTCTTAACTTACAGTTTGTTGCTACGAGCTGTTTGATTCAAGGCTCACTTAAACGTGAGGGATAGTTACTGCTCCTTTTTTCAAACCCTCTTTTTAGATTCAAGTTTAATGTAAGTAAAATAATACTTCGAGAAGGACCATTATCCCTGAGAAATCTTCCCTCCAAATATTAATCAGTTCCAATATTAATTAATCTGGAATATCAAAATTTAATGATAGGTTCGTCATTTCCAGGGTTTTCAAGGTGAATTCTTGGAACAAATGCAAGTGTAAAATTTTATTAAGCCTCGTATGAATAAGCTAAGTCAAAAGAAGCTTTAGAATTCTGATGTTTTTAATAATTTTTTTTTTCGTTTTGATTCATTTTATCACGGATATGCTACGAGAAATGCTGAAGACCTGGTAAGTGAGCCAAGAAGTACGGTTCGTTCTAGCCATGTGGCAAAGCACATGGGTTCGGTGGTCTGGAATACCTTTCCAGACTTAATTCGGGAAGCGGAAAGTGTGGTACAATTTAAAAACCGGTTAAAGAAGCATCTCTTTGGTGAAACAAGTTGGCGAGTGTGGGACTGGATTGCGAGAGAGGACAATTTAAGTTTTTCTTTTCTGGTAATATTTTTTTCTTTCTTTTAATTTATTGTTCTGTAATTATTATCAATATTTCTATTTTTTGTTCTTTATTTGTGTTTATTTTAGTGATGATTTGGTTAGTTGTTTAATTTAGTAATTGTGTTCTGGTTGCGTTTTTCAAGCATATTTTTGCTTTGTTTGTAACCGGTCGTTAAGCCGGCATAAGATGTTGAAAAAAAAATTAATGTCTATATTAAACCCTTATTTTGTACGGACTTAGTCCGTACAAAATAAGGGGTCCATATAGATATATTAATATAGTCTGTCGGACTATGTGCATCTTAATGAACGAATGTGCCGCCGCACTCCATTAGTCTTTGAAGCTAGAAAGGTTAATATACAGTTTTTTCGATTATTTTCAATCAATAGGCAGTATCAGGATTTTTATTCGATGACTTTGCTACCTTTTTAAGCCAAGATTGTCATTTTGCTCCACAAAATGGCTAAATAAGCCACCTTGCTCCAGCACAATCTTTTTTGCTACTTAGAAAAGTCAGTAGAACTTCAAATGTTTAGAATCTTCTGACATTCTAGCACCATTTACTCGACAAAATCACCCCTGACGAGAAAACAAAAATAGCAAACAAACAAACACAGACCCATGAACATCTTCACATGCAAAATTGCAAAGATAGGGGTTTGAAACCTCTATAAATAATTTATTGATGAGCTGATTTCAGTTTAATAACGTTCGTCTAATCACTTGCACTTTTGGAAATATTTCTCATTTTTTTCGTAAATGCAGCAATTTTTTCAAGGTCTTAACTTTCACTGGTAGCTTTATTATTAAAAAGTTTTACATATTTGGAATCACCATAACATTCAATTCTTTTAATGTAAATATTGCTATAAAACCATTTTTTCAGTTCTGGCCACTATTAGCACGAGTCGCTCTTTACTTACACACAGGAGCTGTTTGATAGATGAAAAATAAACATGAAACACAATATTTCCATTTAAGCGTCGATAAAAACAAATTTGAATGTTAAACTTGCATCCCTCCCCTCCTGGGAATTTCCTTGACAAAGCTCAAATGATCCTCATCCCTCCTTCTCTGTGCCACTAAGCACTAAGCATATCAATTAGCCTCTTCCCCCTTTTCACAATAACCCACTGGCCCTCTTTCATAATAGCTGTATAATTTCCCGAATTAGCAAGAAGTCATAAAATTCTATACAGTAGTGTATAATTTTGCATCAGCTATTATGATTATTACTCATACTTTATTAACCGTAAAGAAATCCAAAACATATATCTGATGAAATGAAAGGGAAAAGGACAAAACTAGAATTCAATTCAAACAAATAATTTTAATGGACACTGTTCCATGGATGATAAGATTCTTTTTCAACGAATGAATGCCAATTAAAAATTTGAATTTGGGAAGTCCCAATTCCTGGTATTTCTGATGCGACACACAGGTAACACATGTTTTTCATTATTCTGAGGAATACCATGTTGAAGGAGACTTTACTTTTCAATGGTTTACGGTTTAGATCACGATATACGACAGAATTCGACATATGCTAATTCCGAATTTAATTTAGTAACAAAAGGAAGGAGTAGTTTCAAATATTCAAGGACTACCAACTGTTCTTCTCTTCACTCTGTCCTCGTGCCATAAGAATCAGGCTTTCTTTTAGCTCAGAGATTTAAATCAAACCTCAGATCTTGAAAAATGAACAGTCAACTTTTGGCTATAGGCTATTTCCTTGTATAATCGAATTAGAACACTCTTGCATATACCCTTCAAGTCAGCTGATGCCACTCCAAAATAGACTCTACTAAAGATGGATATATTGACGGTGGGAATATATATAGCGGGAAGGCTGAAATGGAATCGTATTTCTTCTTACAGGCTTTTGGGAACCACTAAACGAGAAAATTTAGCTTTGTTAGAACGTTGGTTCTTCAAGAATGCCAAAACGTGCAAACGCCACCGAAGTATCACGTCCAAACAAACATATCAAATGCATGTCTGCTTCTTCCTCTTTTGTATCTGCATTCTTTCTATTTAGGTAGTTTCACCTGGTTTCAAAACTACTTTCGGATCTCCAGCTAACGTCCCAGTTCAGTACCCTTATTACATTGGGTCAGATCAACCAAATTACTATTACAGCCTTTATTCGGCGAGACAAAAACGACAGGTACGTTGAATTTTATTGAAGCCTTTATTCATTGAAGATCAAACGGAA
Organism: Artemia sp. Kazakhstan ARC1039; assembly: GCA_029168905.1. Lineage (NCBI taxonomy): Eukaryota > Metazoa > Arthropoda > Branchiopoda > Anostraca > Artemiidae > Artemia > Artemia sp. Kazakhstan ARC1039. The sequence continues at coordinate 7,201 of JAQQPU010010651.1, read as the reverse complement.
ATACTGGTCTACAGGCTGCGAAATTTTCCCAAATGATGATACATCGGTTTGACAACTAATAATATAATAAATTGTATTAATAAACTAATACATAACTATAATATTATAATAAACTATCAAACTGAGTTATCAATCAATTGCTAACTCACTTATTCCTCAGAGACAACTCTACATTCTGATTGTTGTCGGATTTGTATGTCCACTATCGTGCCAACAGTCAAACGAATCGTTGGAAAAGTAAAGAATAAAATTTAAATTTAAACGAGAAATTTAACCGATATGCGTTCTCAAACATGAAAAGACAAAAAAATACTATCAATGAAGAAATGAAACTCAAAACAAACAGAAATATCACCAAGAGATGAAGTTCAACTTAAAATGAACGGAAATTGCCTAAGTAACTTCGATGCAGCCGCTCCCTCAAATCCCCCTAAAGACTAAAGTTGCGTTATACTTCACTGAAAAATGAATATACTGTTTAATTCTTAAGTTTTACTTATTCAAACGATATTTTAAACGTTCGAGTAGATCGAAAGCTGTTGAAAAGTAGTTCCATAATGTACTAGTAAAACTAAATTAATTGCCACAGTTCATTGTCACATTGTATTGGGATCGAATAAAAAGTACCTAGGAGTTCGATGAATATTGTGATTTCTTTTAAAACAATGATGAACTTTTGCGTAAGGAGCGGGGCGTTGAGGAGGGGAAAGCACCTTTCATATCCGGGATAATTTTTGTTCGTTTTAAGTTGTAATGTCGCTCCTTACTTTCAGTTAGAAAATGACTTGCTTTTTTTATTTAATTTCTGAACGTTTTTGAATTAATACCGGTTTTGAATTTGGCTCACCGTACATGAACAATTAAACAAAATTTGCATATTAATTTTACTTTTTTTAACTAATACCAACCTTATAATAACCTAAGTTTGATTTTTGTTCCAGTTGTTGAAGAATGACTTCTGAATCACAAAGGATGTTTAGTTACAATAATAACCTCTTTTAAAAGTTAAAAAAGAAACTTTAGTGTAAGAGCGAGGTATTGACGAGGGACGTAAGAGCGAGGTATTGACGAGGGACGAACCCCCTCATATATGAAATAATTTCTGTTCGTTTTAAGTTTTAATGTTAATCCTTACTTTCAGTTGAAAAACTTCTTTTTTTTAATTTAAGCTCTGCTCGTTTTTTAAACAATGCTGGAATATCCAGCGCATCCTTCATGGAAATTATCTTCAGCCATGAAAAATTCTTCCATGGAAAGATCCTCTCACATTACCCAATCCCCTCCCCCTCCCGCCATAAAAATATCCCCTGAAAACATATTTATACTTACCAATAACCAATACTATATGTAAACAATGGGCAAAGTGCATACATTGCAGCCCTTCCTCCGGGGACTGTGGGGAATTTGGTTGTCCTCAAAGACATAGTTATTAAATAATTCGACTATGCTGAACAAAATGGTTATTTCAATATTTTGATCCAGGGACCTTGGGAAAAAATGAGCGTGTGATGGGGCCTAGTTTCCCTTCCATTTCTCGGTCACTTAAAAAGGGCACTCGAACTTATAATTTCCGTTCGAGTGAGCCCTCTTGCGAAATTAGGAACACCGGGTCGATACGATCACCCCTGGAAAAAAAACAAATAAACACGCACCCGTGATCCTTCTGGCAAAAAATACAAAATTCCACATTTGTGCAGATAAGAATTTGAAACCTCTACAGTCGGGTTCTCTGGTACGTTGAATCTGATGGTGCGATTTTCATTAGGATTCTATGGTTTTTAGGGATGTTTCCCCCTTTTTTACAAAAATAAGGCAAATTTTCTAAGGCTCGTAACTTTTGATGGGTAGGACTAAACTTGATGAAACTTAATATATTTAAAATCAGCATAAAAATCCAATCCTTTTGATTTGTATCAAAATTTTGTTTTTTAGAGTTTCGGTTAATATTGAGCCGGGTCACTCCTTACTTACAGTTCGTTACCACGAGCTGTCTGATTATACGTATGATAGAAAGAAACAAAAAAGATCTTTAATTTTTTTTTTTAGTAAAGCTTAAACGGGAGACTTTAACCTTTAGGAGATTTGAAGGGAGCGGCGACACCACACTTATTTGTTGTAATTTTTGCTTTTTTTCGAGAGGGGGGAGGACTCATTATTTAATTTGTTAAATTTCTGGTCGTGCTACGCTTAAATCAGTATTTTCATATCATTCCACATAGCTCAATCAACCAACTTAAATTGAATATTAAACATAAGAGTCTTAAAATTCACAAGCTTAGACAATTAGAAAGTATTTTAAAAGATGCTAATCTGCGAATAAGATTCAAAATATACGTCACTTTTCATAAAGAAAATAGAACATGATTATTTTTGACTTTGCTTTATGTATCTGTCTTTATTTGGACAATTTATAACTGAAAAATTTACATCGTTCATTGTTAGAAATTGTGACCTGCAACCGGATACCGAGGCCTGGAAGGTCTTTTTTTCACATGTTGTCGTTTTGGCCGGTGTTGTGATATAGAAGGAAGTGCGTTAAAACACAAGATAAACATTTTGCAGTAAAACTTGTCAAAAGTTAGTGGGTTATTTTGTTTTTGTCAGTTGATTCGCTTTGTAAAAGCGTTATTTTAATCCCTTTCATAATTCTCATCCTGTCTGTACTAGGTTTAAAAAGAATTTGAAAATCTTCTGCTTCTCTTAAAGGATATCGTTAATCTCAAATGTATGTTTTAATTGGTGGAATGTCCTATTTATGGAAAGTTGTAAGCACTGGAAAATGGTTTGGAATGAAAATTTTCGTAACGTACGTGACCTTGTGATAATACAAAAACACATAAGTTGATGAAAAGTATGTTCCAGGTAGCATATGGCCTTCAGAAAATTGAAAAGAAGTAAAATTATTTGATTACTGGTCTATCATTAAACATTAAATCGATAAAAAAAACAAAGGCCTTTCATGTTTTTAACTTAGTTTTTCTGTTCAACGGAGCAGAATTTCTTATAATTATTATGATAGTTGATAATCTGATATGAGAACCTTATCGCCATTGGAAGTCCTATTCGTGTACGTAAATTCCTATTCTCAGAATCAATCGTTATTTGGATGCTCGCGTCGAATCTTACCACCAAGTGGTGCTATCAAATTGAATTGTCAAAACCCATGCACAAATTTAAGCTTACTGGTGAGCAACTAGCATCCCTCCAACGCCCCTTTTTCCCCAAAGAGATCCGATGGGAATAAAAAAAGAAAAATTCATAAAAACATGATGCTTAAAAATTGTTCGCTAAAAACTAAGCAAACAAACAAAATTTAATGTTTAAACAATAATAATAAATTTGAGCTAATAAGTAACAGTGTCATCATCAATATGATCGTGTTTTATCAGTTTATGATTAGACTGAGCGTTTGGACCACAGTAAGTATATATCTCTCTTTCTGTTTGCCTGCTGCCAATAGTTTTTTTTCATTTAATTCTTTTTTTTTATTTTTTTTTTATATATATAGATGTTGTGATTCACTGTGGTTTGATAAAGCTTATTTAGTGAACTCTCTTTTTTTTATAGATGTTGTGATTCACTGTAGTTTGATAAAGCTTATTTAGTGAACTCTCCTTTTTTTTTTTTTTTTTTTTTTTTTTTTTTTTTTTTTTTTTTTTTTTTATTAAGCAAATGCTTTACATGTTAAAAGTTAAAATGCTTATGTTTAAATATCAATGTTATGTTTATATTGTTTAAATCTTAAGCGTTTAAATGTTTAATGTTTATTTGATCTTTTCATAATCCCCCTCCTACAGGCCATGGAGCCTTTGTGGGGATTTGTAGATTGTTATGTAATTATTTTACTGGTATATGGAAAATAAATCTATCTATCTATCTAGCTATCTGTTAAAGGAAATCCTGAACTGTACAATAAAATAAAAAGCAACCAAAATTAGAGCTTACTAATTCAAAAGAACACGCACATACTTGAAAAAAATATTTCGTTTTTTTTGGACATCAGACTTTCAAGACCTGAAAGAATCTAGGAATTATTGACAATTCAGAGCTTCTTAGTAATTTACTCGTAATCAGTCTTCTCCATATATTTTTTTATCTGTTGATAATTTTATAAGTAAATTCCAAAGAACAAAACATTTCTAAGAGAAATCCAAATTTATTTGAACTATTTTGAAAGCGGAAACATTCGGATACTATTTTGATCCTGTTTCTCTCCCAAAGGGCTGAATCAAATCTTTGAGTGTAAAATTACAAGTATGGACGACATATATGTTTGTTCTGGAAACTTAGTTATGACTCTTAAGTTTTTTTTTGTTTTTCTTCTTTGTTTGCCAATGAAAAAGTGGATCGTCTTTTCATATTTTGTGGGACAGGTTTCTGCACATTTGTGCAAAACCAACGGAAGCAAAAGCCTTTGAATGGTATTTTCGAGGAATACAGTTTCTATGCACTTTTTAGGTCTCTAATGCTGAGAGTTTTGAAACTCAAGAAATGCTGAAGAAGATGGTTGATGAAAAGGTTGGGAACATGACCTGCATTATGAGGGAGCTAAAATTTGTAAGTCAGAAGTACTCTTGAATTATACTGTTGTGTTAAAACCAGACCATATTTGGAGGATAAGAGACCTTTAAACGAAGACCCTCCAAAACATAATAAGTCTTGAAATTTTTCTATCTACAATTTTGTGTAGTTTTTATATAATTCGCTTGTTTGTCTGTTTTGAAGAATTCATCTTCCTCTCCCCTGGAGCATGGGCGGCTTTAAAGTAAAATTTTTCTCGTAAGTGCTTTGTTTAAACAATACAATTACATTATCTGGAGCAAGTCTAAAAAAAAGTAATGTTTAAGCTTTTTTTCTGTTTTGAAAAAGGTTTTTTACTATCTCTGATTTTTCCTGCTCTTCTGCTTTACAATGTTTGATATATTGTAGATTTTGCTATCTCTTATTTTTCCTGCTCTTCAGCTTTACAATGTTTGATATATTATACTGTTCTTGCGTTCTTTTCCTTCCTTTCTAGAACTTTTCCCCTTATTTGGAATGAATGTTTTTTCTTTATTTCGAGGCAGTTCGATTTTACTCAGTTTTTAGTTACATTTATATAAATACGTAAAAAAAAATAATCATTAGAATTCTACCCAAGTGGCCCTTAGTTCGCCACTGCTCATAAAGCGACAGGGGTCTGTGACAAACTGTCTTCAGGTGGTTGTTGCTGTGATGAGCAAGCGGTATTAATAGTTATTGTAAATAATGCCTTATGTAGATCTCAGTGTGTGATTATGGGGGATTTTAATATTGATTTGAATGTTGATGACCGATATTCTCGACAGTTCGTTAACATGATGTTTAGTTATAGCCTTTTCCCTGTAATTAATATTTCCACTAGAGTGACTGATAATCATGCGACCTTAATTGATAACATTTTCGTGAATATAAAGCAAAATGTAAAGTATTGTCGACCGCGAGTTATAATGAATGATCCATCCGACCACTTCGGGGCTATGGTTACTTGTGAAGTAAAGGGACTCAGTCCTCATGGTTGTGGATCCAAGAAAGATCGTACTTATCTAAATCAACGGTCTTTGTCTAAGTTTAAGAATGGACTGGAGAAAATAGATTGGAGTTTCCTAGATGAGTGTAAACCTTATAAGCAAATGGTATGAGATGATGATTTTTTTGCTCGAAAGGACGTGTGTAAAAATGTATTCTATGCAACATAGAACCATCACTCCTAGGAAACCTTGGATGACAAAAGCACTTCTGAAATCTATGACAAAAAGGCACAGCCTCTAGATGGTCAGTATTCTCAGTTACCGTGAAATAGATCGACAAATTTATAAAAAGTATAATGTCGCATTAAATAATTTGCCGCGGAAAACAAAAAATGAGTCTTTCAAAAATAAGTTGCAAGAAAATCAAGGAAATCCTGCTAAAACTTGGGACACCATACGATCAGTTATTGGAGGGAAAAAAGCTGTTCTACCCCCAGGCAATGGAAATCGCGAAGCAACAGATTTAGTAAACGATTTGGCCCAACATTTTTCGGAAGTAGGTGAGAGAGTGAAGTCGTCCATAGGAAGCAACCCCAGTGATGGAACTTTTGAGCAGAATCTACCCCCGCCAAGTGATACCAGTCTTCACCTTCGGCAGACTTCTATAAATGAGGTGAATGAAATAGTTAGTGACATGCGAAATGGAGTAGCGGGAGCAGAGGTAAAACTCATCTAGACTTAGATTCTGCAGAAGTATTCAAACTAAAAAGGTTAGTATTTTGAATGAACTTTTGGAGGTTTTAAGAGTTGAGGTGCTAGAACAGGTTTAAAAATTATAAGTCGCTTAGACTAGGAATAAATGAAGGGTGAAGAGGTGGTGCTGGTTAGCGAGAAGATGGATAAGGTGAAAAGCTTCACTTACCTGGGCGGTGTCATCAGTGAAGATGAGAGATGCAGTGAAGAGGTAAAAAGTAAAATGGCCAATGCACTGTTTTTTTTTTTTTTTTTTTTTTTTTTTTAATTTGAAATGTTTGGAACAATAGGAAGATAATTGTGAAAACCAAGGCTAGTATGCTATAAGCTACGATAATGACAGTGGTCAAGTATTATTCCGAAACGTGGTTGCTTCGAAGGGCAGAGAAGGGTGTACATGGTTTACAGAGGAGCTCCCGAATGACAGTTTAAGGTACCCGTTTGAATGACAGCATAAAAACCCGTTTGACAACAAGCTGCATGAAAAATTTGGTTTTATCCCACTTTCTAGGGCTATATGTAAGAAAGGTCGGAACGGCTAGAACAGGTTTTACGGATGAAGGATGACAGATTACTAAAGATCGTGCTTTTTGACCATTTATTTGGGGACAAACAAAAAGAATGAAGTGGGAAGAGGTCGCAGGGAAGGGTTTAAAGGAAATTTGAACTGCTTGAAAGGGGTAGTGAAAAGTTCTGATTAATTTGGGCAGTAGAAGGGGCGTGCGCAGTTCTGTTGACCTAAGGTGGCTTGGTGGTGCAGTGACTTGTTTTAGTAATAGTAGCGGTAGTAGCATAGTAAATTCTTTTAATACTTGTCTACTAGTCGTGAGCAGTTGCATCTAAAAGTAAAGTGCTCAACTCTAGGCAATGACTTCCACGACCCTCAGTTTCAAACATTATTTTCCTATACTTTATACTTATAGGAAAATATATATATTTTCCTATACACACACACACAT